>CAUYON010166917.1:0-133976 GCA_963573935.1 Arctocebus calabarensis
GTCTTTATATAGTGATCAAGGAAATGCCATGAAGGATATCTGTAACAGTACAATCAAAATATTTCTGAATGTATATGAATCGTGCCCTGTGATTGCACCAATGTACATAATTATGATTCAATAAAATTATTAAAAAAAAAAGATAGTTTAGAAAGAAGACAGTCAGAAAGAATGAAGAAGGGGAGACTGGCCAGTACCATGGACAGCGCTAAAAGAGGCAACATTTTCTGGTAAGTTCAGCTCAATACAAATAAATGATTTTAGCCCCAGAGAGACAATTTATACCTAAAGACTTCAAACCCTGAGATAAGACAACATTACTTTTAAAAAATCTAGGTGTATCACATTGAATGTGACCCACTGATGTTAGGCAAAATTTTCACTGAGAACTTGAGAAATGCCTCTCATATAACTGTAACGGGTCTTGCTCTGTCCTTCGAGCTACACTACAGTGATTTAATAAGAACCATTGATAATTGTTTACTTCACTTAACATGTACTTTTTCAAGATAACTATATATGCCTGAGAGAATTAACTGAATTTAAAATAAGTAATTTATTGTCGTCTCTGTTTGGGATGTATTGTTATTTGTAAACTTTACTTTATTAAATGTGTTTAAAGCTAAAAGTTTAATCTAGAATCACTAAAAGCTCCAAGTCACAAATAAATTTGTCAACCATGTTTTTATATCTTTATTTCCTACACACAAAACAATTATCTATGAGTTTTCACTTTTCTGAAAGAGTATAGAGAATTCTGTGTTGATTTTAAAGAAGGATGGTTACATTTTATTTTCCTACATTATGCTTTCTACCACTTTGTAAACACTGAACTATTCTTAGTCAATCTTACAGTGGTTATCTCCTAAATTCATTAGACAGGAATAATTAACTGACTGATAAAATTCTACTGCTATTCTTTTTTTAAATTAAATCATAGCTGTATACATTAATGCAATTATGGAGTACAATGTGCTGGTTTTAAATACAATTTGAAATACTTTCATCGAACTGGTTAACAAAACCTTCACCTCAGTTTCTTAGTTATTGTATCTAAGCATTTATATTCTACCTTTAGTAGATTTAACATGTACCCTTGTCATTATTTTTGTCTTTTTATTATTTCAGAATATGATTGGTGTACAAACGTTTTGGTTACATAAGGTACTTTTGTACAATTTGAGTCAAAGTTATAAGTGTGTCTATAGGTGTTATTTTAATAAATGCCTACAACTATTACATGCTCATAATTAAAAATTTTAAAAATTAAAATTAAAAAAATGGAGAAAAATAAATAAATAAATAATCTTTCCTGGACCATGCCACATAGGCATATTTATAAATCTGTATATATAAATATGTAACTATTAGTTTGAAACTTACAGATACAATTAGGTTCATATATTTATTAACATATTTTAATCAATAAATATGTGTTAGTGTTAAAATGCTTGGTAAACAGAAAAGTACCCTTCTGATTATTTTCATGATTATATTTACAGGGCTTTAAGTTCTCTAGGATGGCATCTTCTGTAGGACTTAATTAGATATCCCACTGCACCTATTGTTTTTAATGCTTTTGGATGTCATCCTAAAGTTATTTCACTGAGAACTTCTAACTAGCAATTCTTGCCAAATTCTCTGTATTAGTCATTCCAAACACAAACCAAATTTATTATAAGATTAATAAATTACCCCAAGAGATCTCTGCCTTACCATTTCTTCTTAATGTTTTTGTTGACTTCTTATTTGAGATTAACTTTTCAAAATCATATGAGCTGTATTGCTCATAGAATGAGTTAAATCTCAGAATACAGACAAGAAACACAAAGTGATCTATGTTCGTATTTCATGAAATGTGGTCTCACTCACAGTAGGGCTGGCAAACACACGCGGGTCTGTGCTGTGTCACCTGCCTGAAACAGCAAGTACGAACCTTTCTGGCCTCCCAGTCCTTCACACAGGACCACAGGCAGCCACTAATGACATATTGGATTGGTTACCATAAAAGATTGATTCTCTTTGCTATCCCTGAACTAGAACCTCTAGTTAGTGCTTGGCAGTAGAGGAGTATGTGGTTAGAAGGGGCACAATTTTCAACAATTTTAAATAGTATAACTTGGGTGGTTATGAAAACTCTCTTATATGTTCACTCTATTTTTTGATCTAATTAAATACAGTTCTACCAATGCCCAATTCTACATTAGCAGCTCTCTTCACTGACTACCTCAAAGTTATTTGGCTTAAGGAACAATTTCCCTTATGAGCCCCAAGGATGCCCATCTTTGGCTGTACATTAGTGCAGGGCTCTGTGGGGAACCAAGCACAAGCGTGACTTCAACCACTGGAGTGGTATAAGTGAGAAAGGAATAACATTGTAGATTAACTGTTCATTACTTTACAACCCAGCAATGATGAAAATCAATTCCAAATTTTTAGGAGCCATATGACCATATTATATTGTTCTTGGAGTCTCAGTTTTTCACATATAGCCAAGGATAATAAAACACATTCCACATAATCATTATGGTAGTCAAGAAAGGTAAATCAAGTAACCTTCGCAGAGCACCTAACACAGTTGAATTTCAATTTAAGCAAAAAGAAACAATACCAATGTATTCTTATTAACACTCATATACTTCTTCGACCCTGCAATTGCAAAAATTTGTTTTTCATATTTCACAGAAAATTAAGATCTCATGTATTTGATTTGTACTTCAAATATAACTTTATTAAGACATAAAATTCATATCCCATATAATTCACTCATATAAAGTATATAATTCAATGATTTGTTAGTATATTAACGGAACTGTACAATAATCACCACCAAATACTTAATTATCTCTTGAATTTCTTTTACAATATCACCAAAGGTTGTTCCCTTCAAAAGGAAAAAATTTGACAAAATCACAATTTAAAACTGAAATGGCAATGGAGTTTTAAAAGAAGTCCAAATTCAATGCCATTATTTCCAGGGTAAGGAAACTATAGACACCCAATAACCAACTGAAATGTGTGACCTTTGGTTGCTTCCTGCATCAAAAACAGAAAAGTTATAGACTTCACAGTTTCAAGTCTGACACATAAAGAGCTTCAAAGTTTTCACTCCCATACCCATAAACAAGAAAATACTGAACAAACTGAAAATGGACAACATTTCTTAGATCCATCATAACATTGAGATCATAAGACCAACTTCTGCTAAAACTGTAGAGATGGATAGATTAAAAAACAAAAATCACAGAATGCTGCAGATGAGGCCAGTACAGTAGGGACACTTAAACTGTATTTAGTAAGCAACTGAAAACTCATTGTGGACTAATAGTTCGAGAGTTTAAAAATCTGAGGAAGGAAGCTGGTCTTAGGGAGGAAAACTCACTTTTCTGAATTTTACCTTCGTGTTCTCAGTGAAAAATCTCCTTGTGCTTCAGTGAGAGAGAAGGAAAAATTAAGCTTTGGAAATATGTCCAGAAATTTCTTTGCTCTTTAGCAATGCAATATATTTTACTAGGGCCTAACTAATTCGGTTTTCATCAATAATGCATAACTTACATGGAAGTGGGGAATTACCTGAGGTCAGTCTTGTCTTTGCTTCCCAGATAGTTTACAGTGTTGTGGAGGTCACAGGCCAGGGACACAGGTTCACTAAAGACTGAGGTCTAAGTGCTTCTCCTGTCCCTAGCCTTACCACCATAAATAAACGGGACTGCTACACAGAAACAGGATTATAGTTGAGAGCACTCCAAGACACAGATACTATTTTGGGGAGTCTCTCGGGAAATCCAAAGAAAACAGGGAGACATAAATCAGGACAGGTGAGAGAACTGTAGACCCTGACACCATAGCTAGAGCAGCAGTGAACACAATCTAACTCCAGCCGAGGAACAGAGCATCTCACATTATAGGGTTCTCTGCTTTAGTTCCTTTCACACAATACATCATGTCTACTTTCAACAAAAAAAATCCAAATCATACTAAAAGAAAAAAATCCCTAAAACAAACCAAACCAAATGAATAAACAAACAAAAGAGAACCCAGCTTGAATACGACAGAGAATTTGGAATTATCCGAACAGGAATTTAAAACAAATGTGATGAAGAAGTTAACGAATCTAATGAAGAAAGTGAACAAGATATGAAGGAAGATTGGGAATGAAAGTAGAGAGGTGTAAACTCTAAACATAATTAAAAGACAACCTAGAAATTTGCTTTTCAAAAAAAAAAAACAAACCCTGAAACAGAAAGGAAGGTGGCAAAGGAAAGGATCATCGAGTTTGAAAATAAGTCAACAGAAATTTCTTAAAGTAAAAAGCAGAAAGAAAAAAAAAGGATTAAAAGCAAAAGAAACATAGTATCTAAAAATGGTGGGGTAATTACAAAAGGTATAATATTTTTATAATTCTAAACGAGGGCATTTTCAGAATCTAATAGGAGAAGTGAGAAAGGAACAGAAGAAATACTTGAAGTAATATTGGCTTAGAATTTCCAAAATTAATAATGGAGGACAAACTACAGGTTTGGGAATCTTAGAGAACACAGAACAGGTAAATATCAAAATATCTACTGCAGGAAATGAAAGACAAAGAGAAAATATTAAAGAAGCCAGACAAGGAGAAACCCATGCATAAGGGACAATGATAAGAATCACATCAGACTTCTCTTCAGAAACTGTGAAGGCAAATAGAGTAAGATATTTAAAACATCAAAAGAAAAAAATACACAGTAACTACCAACCTAGAATTCTGCATCCTGCAAAATCATCCTTCAAAATGAAGGAAAAACAACAGCTCTTGAAGTAACTCAACTTGAAGTCATTCATCACCAGTGAACCTGCTTCTCAAACATGTTAAAGAAAGGTCTTAAGAGAGAAGGAAAATAATGTGTATGAGAAACTTGGATCTAATTGAAAAAAGGAAGAGCATTAGAAAAGAAATAAATGAAAATAAAATATATTTTTAAATTTTCTGTACTTTAGTTGATCTAATAGAAAACAACACATACATGGGGTGCTCATAGCTTACGATTTAGTACAATGCGTGGCTGCAGTGTAACAAGTGGTGGAGGGAGAGACTTGGAATACTCCAGGTATTTGCACCACACACGAAGTAGAATAATGTTACTTATTTGAAAGCGGATTTATATTCATTGTATATTTCAAGCTTTGGGGGAATCACTGAAATTGTTTTTAAAAAAAATAAAAGTAATAGAACAGAGTAATCACAGAGAGAAAAAAATGAGATTATACAGAATACAGACATATGGCAGAAAAATAATGGGGGAAAAAGAAGTAGCAAAGAAAATTTATGAAAACTATTGTTTTAAGTTTAGAAAATCTGAATACAGGCTATATGTCAGAAGAGATTATAGAATTCTTTCTTTCATTTCTTACATGTAATAATGGTAAATGTTTACATAGGAGTAAAACATTATTTCAAGAATATGCATCATAAAGTATTTAGGAATAAGATGTCAGGGTATCTGAAACTTATTCTCAAATGATTTACCATGTGTGTACTCATGTACAATGAAGAGAAAAAGTACACAGAACAAAAATTCCAGCAATTGTTGGGGCTAGATGAGTGCTACATAGTGCTTAGCGCCTGGTTCTATCAACTTTCCTCTATATTCTTCAGCAATGCAATTTATTTTTAAAATGCTAAAATAAAATGTTGGAAAATGAATGAATGGATTAATGTATGTGAAATTACATATCTTTTATTTGTTCTAGATTAGGCTTTATAGCAAAAGTCATGACTAAGATCTATTTTAACTTTTAAGGTGTCCTCTGGAGAGCCAATGAGTTTGCGATATCTTTTCATTAAACTTACAAGGATGAGATATTTTTTGTGTCACACTGCTGTTGACATTTACTCCAATGCCCAGAATGCCATTATAATTTGGTTTTGGCCAACAGCAACTATCCAAATCATCAGCTGTCATAGTTATAGCTGTCCATTTAAAAGCATAAATCACAAGTCATACAATTTTTACTTTACTTCTTACGTAATATAATCTAACTGTTAATGAGAAACAATCTGAAGTTTATAGGTAGTTCAGAAAATAAAATTAGTAGCATGTGAAGTTAAAAATGAGCTAATGAACACATTTTTCTAAATTTATAATTCTATCTCATGCTATTTCTTTTTTAAAAAAACTAAGCCTTCTGAGTCAATTTCCTAGTATTTGAAATATAAATGACATTCAATAGTATATTTCCAACATGATTAAACAATCTGTTATAGCACTACTATAAATTGTGTTGTATTAGGCATTACACAATAACAGAAGGCTAATAAGAGTAGAAGGCCATTAAAAACACCTATTTTTCTACTTTAAATTTTTGTGTACTGATATCTCAATCACAAAATAAAAAGTAATTGTAGCAATTTGAATAGAACATCTTGTTAAAATAAGGATCATAATATTTGTCATCAACTGTATTGCAAATGGTCATAAAAACATCTGAAGGGCAGTAATTTTCTAAAAGTTCATTGAAAATGTCATTTAGTTTTTTTGCTTTTGCATTATCCGTGGAAAGAATTATATTTGCATGTATGTTTTGTGTGTTTGCTACTCGGTATAAGATTGATACGTGAGGAATTTTTCTAAATAGCTTAGCCCTTAAACCAAAAAGAACCATGATTTCAGAAAAAGAAAAGTTCTCAGCTACAACAAATTCAAAAACATGAACGTAGTGTCCTTCAAAACCAAGAAAATAATTGTTTTCCAGCTTTGATGGAACAGAGATGTAGCAGTCAGTCAATACTACACTTAAGGAAGACCAAGCTCACGTGTTATATTACAAGATCATGCCAATTTCCAGTACTCGCTGGAATTCAATTTTATAAGTACTTAGCTGTATCATGTCTCGATTATCAGAGTGATATGAAATGACTAAAATCAGGATTCCACTCTGAAACAGATCCGATTCTACAAGGAGAAAACAAATAAATTAACTGTACAAATAACATGTCCATGCTAACAAATTAATCAACATAACACAAGGCTCAGTACTAAATACAAGCAAAACTAATTTGCTGCCATAGAATAGAAAAAAGCAGCCCCCAGGGAGCCCAGATAGACAAGCGGTGTTTGAGTTGGGCCCTGAAGTGTGAAAAAACTTTTTAAACTGCTTTCCACAAAGGAAGCTTTTTTGGGGTTTTGACAAGGTACAAATTACAGGGTGAATGGGAAGTGAGAGTGAAAAGGAGGTTTGGGGCAGATTATGAAGAACCTCAATTTTCAAACTGTCCTGAGCCTTGTGTCAGTGGGGAAGGTTCCTGAGAAGGGTTGGGACTAATGCCGGCATTTTTTGGAATCAGACACTAGTAGAAAAATAGGTGCTTTTGAGATTGAAGTGAGGGAGACAAGGTCAGAGCTGTTGGAATAATTCAGATGAAGGATGATGAGGAGAAAAAGAGCAAATGTAGCCACAGGAACGTTTAGGAATCTGATGAACAAACGCTGATTAGATTGTGGGGCTGGATAAAGAAAAGGTTGAGATCAAAAATAAATCAGGTTTCTGGCATGGTTGACATATTGCCCCTGACATGGAAAGGACCAGATTTGGGAATAAAGCTCTGAGCTTTAGGAATTACATTCCTTGGCAATCTGCTTGTCAAGTAGGTTAGGAAGGGAAGGTCAGTAAACAAAAGGCAGGCCTGACACTCTGAGGACCTGTCACCTCCTAGTTTTCTCTCGCTTTTTTCCCCAAACTCATGGGAGACAAAGGGAAATTGATTTACAAAATACTATTACACAGATTAATTTTATTCACTCCCCAAACAGAGAGAGGGAGCAGCACAAACCAGCAGAGCCCACCCGTATCCTGAAACTAGAGCGGAAGGGACTTTTCTGATGCCTGGCAGATTCCTGCCTCCAGGCATTTGTACGTGTGGCTCCTCTGCTGAGGACACCACCAGCTCTGAGCATGGCTCACGCCCAGCTGCGTGCAAATATCCTGCGATAAGCAAGGCTTCTGCGGCTGGCTGAGCAGCCCAGGCTCTCTTACCCAGGCACCGGGCACTCTCCTGCTCAGCTACACGGCCCTTCCTAGCAGCTCACTGGGCCTGATACCATAAAGTACTCGACATGCATGTATTTAATCTTCATTTATTGTTTATCTTCTCTTGGAGGAAAATTTTATTCTATGAGAGTAGGGCCTTTGCTCTCCCTACAATGGTGCCTTCAGTCCTAGAACAGCGCCCACCAAACAGTGGGTCCTAAATTAAAATCCAACAAGTGGACACTGCTTTTACGTTGCACGTGGGCCTACCGGACATGCTAGTTTCCTGAGATCTCAACTTGATTCGCTCCTCCAATTGTCAATAATAAGGCAACTATTTCCTTCCTTATTTACTAAATTTAAAGTAAATAATTAATACTAGGCTCATGGAGACAGTTGATTTTACAGTTTCTTGGCCTTATAGCAATGGCTCTTAAACCCAAACATGCATCAGAATCACTTTCTCAAGCAGATTGCTGGACCACAGACTAGAGGTTTTGATTAGTCGATCTGGACTGGGTCCAAAGCTTTACCTCTCATGAGCTCCCAAGTGATGCTGCACTTTGAGAACAACTGCATTCCTGGCTAGACCACATCTACGGCACAGGCATGGGAGGAGCCTATGGAATCAGAGGTCAGGGAGCTTAACGTTTCAGTGTTTTGGTGATGGAAGAGCTGTGTCCAAAGGGCCTCCTCTGTGCACAAGGCTTGCAGTTTTCTAGCCTGTATTGCTCTTAAGTTTTCTTCCTTATCTCTATTTAAAACTTTTGAATATAAATTGTATTGTGCATAGTTAAGGCGTATGGCATCACGTTCTGGGATACCTACAGAGGAAAACAATCACTATAGCGAAGTGGACTAATATATCCATCCTCGCACATAATTATTCTCTTTTGTGGGTGTGGCAAGAGCTGCTGAAATCCACTCATTTAGCAATACTTCTGCATATAACCTACTTAAAAAATACCTGGAACTCACAAGAAATGGGGAAAGGGGCAAGGGAGGGGAGGGAAGGGGCAGGATGGGTGGAGGGAAAGTGATTGGTGGGATCACATTTACGGTGCATCTTACAAGGGTATAAGTGAAAATTACTAAATGTAGAATACAAATGTCTTCATATAGTGATTAAAAGGCCATGAAGGTTATGTTAAATAGTTCAATGAAAATATTTCAGATTGTATATAAAGTCAGCACATTGTGCCCCATGATTTCACCAATGTACACAATTATGATTTAATAAAAATTAAACAAAAATACCTTGAACTCTTTTGATTTGCTAACTGGGTTGAAAAACTGCACTCGATTTCATTCATTTTCATTACACTTCTCAAAAAAATATATAAAAAAATAAATTCACATTTAAAGAGCACTGAAGCCATAATAGGAAACAAACAAAAAATACCCTTAAGAGGAGAATACACCAGCATATGACTTCTCTTAATAGTTACTTTCAAGACCCCAGAGGACAGCATTAAAGAATGCTAGAACATTTCTCTGTGCAATTAATCTGTAGAAAGCCCTGGGACTTTCCTCTGTAATGTGATCTCTGGGCCCTTTTTGAATTATCACTTAAGATGATACAGATTTTAATGATTAAAGATGCATATAAATAGAGGGATCATGTATTGATCACACAAAGCAGAACGCCTTTGGGAGAGGAGGTGCTATTTATTCCACTAGGCTGCCTGCTAGCATGAAGGACTATTGGGGGTTATGGTCATGGAGATAGCTGATTTTATAGTTTCATGGCATCCTAGATATGCTAGAAAATCACATTATATTAAAATCAGATCTCAATAGTTTGTTCATTATTTATTGATTGGTTTATGTTTTCTTAACCTGAAGAATTTCTGAAATTTATTGGAAGTTGCTATGCAGGACCCTTAGAAAGCCTTTCTGTCAACTCTTCCACACTGAACATCTTCACATATACACATAGGTTGGAGGCCCCCATTGGTGTATGCATATAATCACCGTAAAACACAAAGAATTTTGTGGGTGGCAAAACTGTAGTTTACATTCCTGTTCAGCTGTGTTGCAGTGACTCTCTCAGCACTTTATTTCCCTGTGGGTGAGAGGTGAACACTGACACCTGCCCCGTGGAATTGTGTCCCTCAGCAGCACAGAGAGCTTGGGGAGCTCAACAATCCACACACTATATGTGCTCACTTGTTTTTCCTTTTCAAAATACTTTCCTAAATGTCTATGCAGCAAAACTTAACCCTGATATTCTAAGAGGCTTCTTATTGTAAAGGGCAGTCGGAGGGGGATAGAAGACTCTTCCCAGGTCCTCTTTCTAAGGACCGATGAGTTCCTTCCAGTCTTTGTACCACACGAAAACACAGTAAGTCTTTTAACTTTTCTATTTGTGTTCCTCCCATCTTTTATACCTGTTATACCTTTTCCTGACAATGAACATATGGTTAATTATGGAGCTTAGTCAAAGTAAATTTTTCCTATTAAAAAAATTCCAATTTCTTTTTTAAAAATCTCAGTCTTAATAGGAAAACAGCTCCATAATATCCTGCTCTGCTGCAGGATAGATCACTTTTTCACTTATCATCATACTATAATTTGATACAAGTAGAAGGGTGTGTGTTTAAGACCTATATGCAAAGATTACCTATTGGCTGCTAGTATTGCAAATCTCTGAGTTCCCAGGGAAAGTGCCTGGAGGACCATTAGAGTCAATTTTTTATGTTACAACCACTGCAGTAACCATGCTGATGTTTATGGAGCTCTCCGTATGTGGCTGGCACAGTTTTAAGAATTTCCCACACTTCCACTCATTTTCCCAAATCTGTCTATGAGGCAGGCACTATTAATGTCTTCAGTTGTAAGAGCTGAGGGAAGAAAGTTAAATAACTTCTCAAGGTCACAGAGACTCTTCCCTCTGGTGCTGTATGTAAGAAAAGACCTGATTTCTCTGTAGAGACCTTTCCCTTCATTCATTACATATTTATCAGGTGTCTACCATACATCAATCAGATACTGGACCTGGTTCTAGAGGGCAGAGAAAAATATGACAGATGAATTCTCCCCTCATAGAGCTTACAATCTATTATCACTGTGCCTCCCAAATACTTCCACATCTGGGCACCCAGCAGATACATCATTTGTACCAGAGTAAAGGAATGTGACGCTGTGATCCACTGTCACCCTACACTCTGCCCAGTGTCCCTGAGGCCAAGGGAACCAAATGACTTGCATGTCCACTGCTCATTCTGGGAACAAGACTGCATCCCACTCCAGAGTGGATGACTCTGGAGTTGGTGGTGCAGGTAAATGCATCTGCTATTCACATCGCACTGCATGGTAATGCTGTACAGGGACATAAGTCCCGTGCTAAAGATATCACAGGCATTATAGGGCACCTGAAAAGAAAGGCCTAATTTAGTATAGTTCAGGATTGATAACCCAAGGAAATAACAACTAACTTAAAAACTGATAGATGGGTTTTCCAAGTGAATAAAGAGGAAAAGAGTGCTCTGAGAAAACTAGAGAAAAGAAGACCAGTAAGGTTAATTCTAATTATTATTCGCGAGTATTCGCGACTGTGCCTCTCGTCTGCGTGGCAGGCAGGGACCAGAGACCCTTGCCTAGTTCCTCATGCTCACCTCCGCAGACTGGGGCCGGTGGGGACTGTAGGCTCTGCAGTTTACACTCAAGGACTGTGACAACCCAAGTCCGCAGTTCAGAGTGGTTTATTCCAAATGTAGAAAACTGTAAATGTAAAACCTGTTGGGTGCCAGATGTGTGCATACCCACAGAAAGCCAAAAATGGTGAAGTAAAACACGCACAAACCATAATGAGATTCTGGCATGTCGATCTCATTGCCAAGGAGCGATGGCCCTCAGACTTACTCTGTAACCTCAAGCTGGCTTGAAAAGCAGAGGAAAATGTGGGCTCATTTCACAATCTCCAATAATTTCTACCAAAATCTGGCTGCAGAATTCTGGATCCAAGAGCACATGAATCTAAAAGGTAAGCCCAAGTGCCCATCGATCCACGAATGGATTAATAAATTGTGGTACATGTATACCATGAAATACTATGCAGCCTTGAAGAAAGATGGCGACTTTACCTCTTTCATATTGACATGGATGGAGCAGGAACACATTCTTCTTAGCAAATTATCTCAAGAATGGAAGAAAAAGTATCCAATGTATACAGCCCTACTATGAAGCTAATTTATAGCTTTCATATGAAGGCTATAACCCAATTACAGCACAAGAAGATGGGGAGAGGGGTAATGGAGGGAAGGGGAAGGGAAGGGTAGGTGGAGAGAGAGTAAATGGTGGGATCACACTTATGGTGCATCTTAGAAGGGACAGGTGAAACCTACTAAATGCAGAACATAAATGTTTTCACACAATAAACAAGAAAATCCCATGAAGGTTATGTCGAACAGTTGGATGAAAATATTTCAGATTGTATATGAAGCCTGCACACTGTACCCCATGATTGCACTAATGTACACAGCTATGATTTAATAAAAAATAAAAATTAAAAAAAAAAGAATTGCCTTGGCTATATGGGTTTTTTTTGGGGGGGTCCATATAAAATGAAGAATTATTTTTTCCAGGTCTTTAAAGTATGATGTTGGTATTTTACTAGAGATAGCATTGAATCTGTAGATTGCTTTGGGAAGTATGGACATTTTAACAATGTTGATTCTTCCCAGGTATGAGCATGGTATGCTCTTCCATTTGTTGGTACCTTCTACTATTTATTTTCTGAGGGCTTCATAGTTTTCCTTATAAAGGTCCATCACCTGTTTTGTGAGGTGTATAACTAGGTATTTCATTTTCTTTGGAGCTACTGAGAAGTGTATTATGTCCTTGATTTCCTTCTCATCTTGGCTGTTATTGGCATATATAAAGGCTACTGATTTGTGGACATTGATTTTATATCCTGAGACATTACTGTATATTTTGATCACATCCAGGAGCCTAATGGTTGAGTCTTTGGGGTTCTCTAAGTATAAAATCATCATCAGCAAAGAGGGAGAGTTTCACTTCCTCTTCCCCCATTTGGATGCCTTTAATTTCCTTCTCTTATCTGATTGTATTCGCTAGAATTTCCAGCACCTTACTGAGGAATGATAAAGGAGAAATAACAATAGATGTCATAGAGATACAAGGGATTATCTCTGAATACTACAAGAAACTCTATGCCCATAAATTTGATAATGTAGAGGAAAAGGATCAATACTTGCAATCACACCCACTCCGTAGATTTAATCAAGGTTAAATAGACCAATTACAAACACTGAGATCAAAGAAACAATAAAAAAATCTCTCAACAAAAATGTGCACCGGTTCAGATGCTTCACACAAGAATTCTATCAAACTTTCAAAGGAGAGCTTATACCCATACTACAAAAACTATTCTAAGAAAATTGAGGAAACTTTCCTGGGAAGGAATCTTTCCCAACATGTTCTATGAAGCAAATATCACCCTGATACCAAAACCAGGAAAGACCCAACCAAAAAAGAGAACTACAAACCAATTTCACTAATGAGTATAGATGCAAAAATTCTCAATAAAACCCTAGTGAATAGATTACAGTTTATCAGCAAAAAAAAAAAAATGTCATCCATCACAATCAAGTAGGATACATCCCAGAGATGCAAGGCTGGTTTAAATATGTAAATCTATAAACATAATTCACCATATCAACAGGAGCAAAAACAAAGACCATATGATTCTCTCCATTGATGTAGAAAAAGCTTTCAATAAAATTCAACATCCTTTCTTCATTAGAACACTGAAGAATAGAGGCACTTTCAGTACATTCCTTAAGTTAATCGAAGCCATCTATGACAAACTAGCTAATATTATACTGAATGCAGTAAAACAGAAAGCTTTTCCACACAGGACTGGAAAAAGACAAGGGTGTCCTCTATCGGCACTGAAACCTTCTTTTAAAACCAGTGATCCTTCAGCCAAAGTATACCCTATAGGCAGCAAAGCGACCTAAACTTGACTGGAATGCTTGTTAATGTTGGTAATATTTTCTCTCCATGACAACCTTCCTTTCTCTTGTTATGGTCTCTCTAGGACGTGGATAATCTAGTCAACTCTGGGACCTGGACTTGAAGTTATCTCATCCCTCACTAATTTTCTTGGCTGATGTGCTTTTGAAGAAACATGAATTTGGAAGGAGGCATCAATTCCTTTCCAAAGAAGAGATTGCATTAGGAATGTCAGGCAATTGATGCCATTTTTGACATTCGATTTAATTTATCCCTAGGATTTATTATTCTAAGGAAGTAATCCAAAGTTTGATGCAAATTGTGCAAATTTTGCTTTACTATCTGTTTTCCACAAAAAGGATTTCTTTTTAGTTCTTGTATCCTTTTAGCAATGCTGTTATAAAAATCCCTATGTGGATACATAATCAAATGCAAATAAGTCCAAGAAATGCCTATTTTGCTCTAGAATTACAGTATTCTCTATGCAAATAGTAGCTTTTAAATTTGCAGAGATTTCTCTGTTCAATGCCAGCACCACACAAAACATCTTAATGTGGCCTAGGCTTTCAGGTTATTGAATTTCAGCTCTTCCTTAACACATAGCAGAAACAAAAATAAGTTCACTGATCTCTCCTGAATGCTATATAAGGTTTTTTGTTTGATTTTTGAGGTTTAGTGCACATTGGAACATGTCCAAAGATGACCCTAGTTGTTACAAAGTCATCTGAAAATGACACTGGATGACATACCTTTATTTTTTTATTTATTTTTATTTTTTGGAGGCAGAATCTCACGTTGTCGCCCTTGGTAGAGTGCCCTGGCATCATAGCTCACAAGAACCTTCAACTCTTGGCCTCAGGTGATTCTCTTGCCTCAGCCTCCCAAGTAGCTGGGTAGTCCCAGCTACTTTTAGAGATGAGGTCTCACTCTGGCTCAGGCTGATCTCAAACCTGTGAGCTCAGGCAATCCACCTGACTTGGCCTCCTAGAATGCTATAATTACAGGTGTGAGCTACTGCGCCCAGCCATGACATTCCTTTTTGAGGGCTTTTTGTCATTACTCAAAGGTGGAAAAATCCAGTGATATAAACTAATCTTATAAAACTAGCTTATAAAATACACCAACCTGATATAATATGTGAAATAAATGTTAATCTTTTCAGAAACATTATCCCTGATATAATTTGTAATCACTCTGGAGAAATGGACCAATTTTGATCTCTCAAATATTTCTGAGTCAAATTAGGTAAAACTTTTGCATAACTAAAGCCATGATTGTAATCATTTGGAAAAGACATAAAGAAATTTAAGATAACTTAAGCCTTATTTCTGAACATGCAATTACAGTTGGTGTATGCATCACATTTGTAATAAACACAACTGTTGCTCTTATTTATCCATAAAATATAAATCAACTTAAATATGCTTCTCTAGTTTCTATCTACTTCCACTATCTTAAAACTTAGTAAGTATTAGGTTACAGTAAGTACTCAGTAAGTACTAGTTCTTAGTGTTACAAGGAGCTCTAGAGAAAAATGAACATATTATCTGTCATCAAGAAGTTTTAGGGTGGGTGCAGTGGCTCACGCCTATAATCCTAGCACTCAAGGAGGCGAAGGCAGGTTGATTGTCTGCACTTAGGCTAACCTGAGCAAGATAGAGACCCCTTTTCTACTAAAATGGAAAAACCTGCCAAGCATTATGGTGGGGACCTGTAGTCCCAGCTATTCAGGAGGCTGAGGCAAGAAAATCAGTTCAGCCCAAGAGTTTGAGGTTGCTGTGAGCTGTAATTCCATGGCATTCTACCTAGGGCAACAGAATGAGAGTCTATCTCAATAAATAAATAAATAAATAAATAAAAAGAAGTTTTATTTAAAAAAAAAAAAAGACTCGTTCACTTGATTGTCTATAGCAGCACAATTCTCAACTGCAAGTATGTAGAAATGACCCAAGTGCCTATCAGTACATGAGTAGATAAATAAAATGTGGTATATCAGTGGCACCTGTAGCTCAGTGGGTAGGGTGCAGGCCATGTATACCACGGCTGGAGGGTTTGAATCTGGCCCAAGTGAGCTAACAACAATGACAACTGCAACAAAAAAATAGCCAGGTATTGTGGCCGGTGCCTGTAATCCCAGCTACTTGGGAGGCTGAGGCAAGAGAATCACTTAAGCCCAAGCATATGAGGTTGCTGTGAGCTGTGATGCTACGGAACTCTACCCAGCGAGATAGTTTGAGACTCTGCCTCAAAAAATAAATAAATAGGCTCGGTTCCTGTGGCTTAAGCAGCTAAGGTGCCAGCCACGTACACCAGAGCTGACAGGTTCAAATCCAGCCTGGGCCTGCTAAACAACAATGACAACTACAACCAAAAAAATAAATTAATTAATTAAAAATAAAAATAAAAACAAAATAAAATGTGGTATACGCACAGCCTGGAGTCCTACTCAGCCACACATACATGAAAAAAACAATGGTGAACGAATAGCCCTTGTACTATCCTGGGTGGAACTGGAGAACATTCTTCAAATCAGTGGTTCTCAACCTTCCTAATGCCGTGACCCTTTAATAGAGTTCCTTGTGTTGTGGTGAACCCCAACCATAAAATTATTTTTATTGCTATTTCATAACTGTAATTTTGCTACTGTTATGAATCATAATGTAAATATCTGATATGCAGGATGTATTTAGGCAACCCGTTTGAAAGGGTCTTTCAACACCCAAAGGGGTTGCAACCCACAGGTTGAGAAACACTGTTCTAAATGAAGTATCACAAAAATGGAAAAACAAATAGCACATGTACTATTAAAATTGGAACTAATCAATCAATACTTAAGTGCACATATGGAAATAACACTCATCAAAAATTGAATAGGTGCAAAGGGGAGGGGGTATGGGGTGACGGGCATACTTAGAACTTTGACCCAAAGGGTACAAAGTTAATGTATGTAACCAAAACAATTGTTATCCTGTCAGTATGTTCTGAAATTTAAAAGAAAAAGAGAGAGACAGAAGGGTGATGGGGAAGACTGGAAAAAAAAATAAAGAAGGTTAAAGCTTAGTGGGAAAAAAATGTTAACTATGTAGGAAGGTAGGAAAATGTATACAGGGACTCTGTGTACTACACTTGCAACTTTCGTGTAAACCTAAAATTATTTTGAAAACATTGTTTAAAAGTCTTTTTTGGTAAAATGAAATATATCTGTACGTAATTATATAGACAGCTGAGGAAGATTAACAGCAGGTGGTTCTACTTAATTGACCATCAGTAAAACCAAGAGTGGGTAGGAGCAACTCAGGACAGTTAACCATGAGTAAATTGGGCAAAATTCTACTTTAGTGTGAGGCCGCCTATTTTTAATCTGCTGTAATTATGTAGTGAAACCATGATAGCAAACAGATTTTACAAATACCAGATGAGGCCAGTAGTGGCGGCTCACGCCTGTAATCCTAGCACTCTGGGAGGCTGAGGCGAGTGGATTGCCTGAGCTACAAGTTCGAGATGAACCTGAGCCAGAGCAAGATCTCCTCTACAAAACTAGCCATGCATCGTGGCAGGCGCCTATAGTCCTAGCTACTTGGGAGGCTGAGGCAAGACAATCGCTTGAGCCCAAGAGTTTGAGGTTGCTGTGAGCTGTGATGCCAGGGCACTGTACCCAGGGTGACAAAGTGAAACTCTGCCTCAAAAAAACAAACAAGCAAACACATTATATCACAGAAATTTTGTAGAACTACCCCCGCCCCTTTTTGTAAGAGGTGAATCCCTCTTGTTCCACTCAACCACAACCACAAGGCAAGGGTAGCCTAACTGAACTTTGAAATACACAGGCCTTTTCATACCTGAAATAAACCAAAGTAAACAAGCAGAGGCCTAGAAAACTACCAAGGTCTGAAACAGGAGCACAAAACCTTACTTCTGAGAATGTGGACAGAAAGCAGTAGGCCAGAAAGAAGTCTATTTACTAGAAAGCAAAGGAAGTGGGACTTCCATAAACAAAGTTTTTAACTACGATGCCCAGGGCAGTTGTTTAGATTAGTGTAGCTCTCCAAGTTCATCTTAGAGGAAACAAAGGAAAAGAAAGGTAGTGGGGGCTTTGGTGAACACTGCTGACCTCAAGTCCCGCTCCCTCTGCATCACGAGGAGGGCTCAGCGGATGCGTCACCTAGCGTGCATGTCTGTGTTCAATCACATCTGAGGCATCATTAGCAGACTTTACACCAAAGCAAATGTGTCTCATAAGCAAAAAGTCATGAGTGCATTTATTATACAGATAGGAAAATGAGATTAAAAGTAACAGTGGGCCAAGTGCAGAATTACAAGCATGTTTCTGGGCTTTAGTGAGCAGCAAAGGGCTTAGCCAGACTGAGCAGGTGGGGAGGGAGGAATCCCAGAGCTGCTCTGACACTCCCCAGCCAGTGGTGACACTCAGGGACTCTGTGACTCTGTTTCTCAATCTGCCAAACAATATTCATCAAACTGTTCCTATCAATCAAATTGCCAAAGAGCTCATCTCTGTGGGAGTTCACTCGGAAGAAGCAAGATCTGTGAAAATGCCTCTGGCTTTTATTAAAATCATGATGGAGGTTATTGAATTATGTTTCAAGGACATGGTTTTCCCGGTGATGTATTTAAGTTACTATAGTAATGAAAATGCTGTGCTTCTAAGGCATTTTATTATTTGGTGGAATAAAAATGGAGCAGACGAAGGAAAAAAAATCAGAGAATGGGACAGTATAAAATAACGAGCTTTAGAGGAGATGAAGATCCAAGGTGGTGATGCAATGAGGCCGCTAGTGACAAATGAATCATCCCGTCTCGCTGCATCCTTATTTATAATTCAGGTAGACATTACTTCAAAAACAAAGAAGTAAAGATTTATTTCAAAGAAATTTTAAAATTTAGTTTTCTAGATGTTTAAACATATTCTAATTCCATAATTAAACAATGCTATCATGACAAAAAAAAAGAAAATTAAAAGAAAACTAGATTACCAACCATCACCTCACTGGTGTGTAGCTAACTATGTATGCACCAGCTATCAGCATCTGAAGACTGGCACACATCTCTCCCACCTCAGAGCTATCGAGGGGTCCTCCCTCTGCCTGCCTAGAAAACATACTGATCTATCCTTCATTTCCTGTGGTTACTGAATGTCTTGTTATTTCCCAAGAGGGCAAAGACCTCTCTAAATCAGTCCATTGTCATTACAATCATTTCTGCTGACTGTCCTTTTGATGAACAGACCTCAGTGCTGAATGGTGCTCATCTTCACTGCCAAAGGGATTTTTGCATTTGGGGGCTACATGCATCTTCTCATTAAACTATGCTCATTGTAGAGCAGGAACTAAAAAGATTTGAAAAGTGCAAGGATACTGATGTTGAATCATGAAATATAATGTCATTCGTTGCCTTGAGGTCACACACTCAGATAATTGACTGCCTTTAAATAACAAGATGATGAATATATTTCTCAGCTCTTTTCATGTGTAGCTTTGATTGCTCTCTTGAACAAGCAAAGTATGAATATGTATGAATATGTAGTGTTTTCCAGGATGTGAGCAGATGTTCTCTGGAACTGGTTATGGGAGCTATTCTATTTAATATAAATCAAACACACTTTTAGTGGGAATTTTTAAGGCCAATGAAACTGACATGCCATCACAACCCAACATAATTGTTGGGTAGAAGAGACTGAGGAGTCATTTGTCAGTTATTCCTCTCAAATGAGGATCAGATATACTTACGCTGATTTACAGAAAACTGATTGAAAACGTAGGCCAATTTGCATATTTGTTGGGTATGAGAACAGATTACTAAAAGCACTTTCTCACTTAATATAAAAGTAAGACATGTTCTCTGAATAAATGATAAGTACAGTTTAAAAAATGAGGAAACCACCATAGATCCATATGTATCTTTAACACCTTATAATACATTCACTCAGACATCACCATGTATGCTTGTATGTGTGTATTGTGGGTATGTAAGATCATAAATAAAATCATATTTTGTAACCTTTTTGTTTAATAATATATCACAAACATCTTTTCATGTGAACAATTTAGATATATGTATGGATGGATAGATAATAGATAGTGATAACATAATTTTTGTTGGCTAAATAGTACATTCTATTAGTAAGTTTTCTGATTATCAATCTTTCTTTATCAATTGGTTCAAGGTTGTTGTGCATGAGTTTGTGGCTTCACTGTACATTATAATCAACATATTTGTATTTATATCTGCATATATGTTCCAAATTATTTCATTGAGATATGATTTAGAGATAGAAAACTTGGGTCAAAATATATGTCCTTTTAAATATCATTATAGAGATTTTAAAATTATATTTCAAAAAGTCTCCTTCAGTTTAAACATTCACCACCAGGATATGAGATTGACAATTACTGGACAGTTTCATAATGAGTGGTTATTATTTTTGAAAGAAACTAGTTTTCTTTCAACATTAGAATATGTTAATAATTTTAAGGAAAGAGTAGACTTATTTATAACTAGGTAAATGATGGAGTGTTTACCAGATTTCTAAAAGAAGTAATCAAAAGAAGTAAATAGCCTCTCTTGTGTTGCTCTCTTTCCCCAACACATGTTTTGGTCAGGCTTTCCAATGGGAGATCTTTGGACAGGGGTTAGTGATCAGAAAAAGAGAGCCAATCTTTCCCAGTCCTTTATTGTTCTTTATAGAAACTCTGCCCAAGTTGACCACAGAATTTCATGATTCAGAAGTTCTTGAATTTTGAATGTTGAACAAAAAACTGCACTCAGACAAGAATGGAGGAAAGAGTCAAGTCTTTCTAAAATTAAGCAACAGTCAACTAGAGAAAGAGAAGATGGTCCTGCTGTTACCCCTGAGCCCTATTTAGTTACTTTCACACTTTAAACAAACCATTCTCTTTTTACTAAGTACATGGTTGAAATAGCATAACTCCTCACTTTAGAAACAGAACATTCTCTCACAGTGGGTTTGTATTATATAACAGGTTTGAAACAGAAAATAGAGTTGATATGAAGCCATTCACCAGTTAAAATGGCGGCTCATGAGAGGAAGACTCAATTAAATTCAAGAAGGGGGGTGGTGAGGAGAGGGTTCAGTGAGTTGCCACCTAACGGTACAATGTGCGGGTATAAGGCACACTTCTTGGGTGAAGGACAAAATGATGACTCCAACTGTACCTTGCAAATTCAAACAATGCAACCTAATTGTGGGTACCATCATGTTAATCTGAAGTTTTAAGAAAAATGTCACCATATGACACTGTGGCGTGAGGGCAGGGACTTTTCCTACAGAGAGAGGAAGAAGCTTGGAACACAATGTTAGCCTGGTTTGCTCCACATTTTAGAGTACGGAGAGGTACATAATCTACAGAGGTAACACAACTGGGTCCAGTCGGCCCAGCCTAGAATAAACTTCCTTCCTGTTCTTAGATATAAACACCGAGAAGAAAGAAAAGTGTGTTTATGTTTCACAAAGCCATTTATTTATACGATAAGCATTTCTTAAACACTCTTCAGACGTCAGTCTCTGCGAACATCTTGCTCCTTCTTGCTCTGCTCTGCAACTAGTTCCTGTGGGGTCCCTGAATTCTTATACACTGTCAGTGGGAATGTAAATTGGTATAACTTCCACGGAGAGCAATACAGAGATATTTCAGAGAGAAATAAAAGTAGACCTATGATCTGATTCAGTGATCCTACTACTAGGCATCTATTCAAAGGAAAGAATTCATTTTTATCAAAATGACACTTGCATTTGTGCATTTATCATGGCACAGTTCACAATTGCAGAGATAAGGAATGAAACTAAGTTCCCATCAACTGAAGAATATACACACACACACCATGGAATACTACTCAGCCGCAAAACAGAATGAAATACTGTCTCTTGCAGTAACTGGAAGCCATTATCTTAAGTGGATGGCTCAAGAGTGGAAGAACAAATACGGCACGTTCTTACTTACAAGTGGGAGGTAAGTGAAGGGTCCACCTGGGCACACAGAGTGGAATAATGGACACTGGAGACTCAGAAAGGGGTACGTGGCAGGGAGTGAAGGATAACAAATTACCTACCAGCATACTATACGGGAGATAGCTGCACTAAAATCCTTGATTTCACTACTGTACAATTCATCTATGTTACAAAAAGCCACTATGCCACTTAAATGTATTAAAAAAAAAAAAAAACTACTCCTTGTTTTGCCCATGCTAAACCAGATCCCAGGAAGATGATAATAGCTCAGTTTCCAGAAAAAAAGCTAGGTTTTCAAATCAAGGGTATTTAAGTTTAAAGCCTGGCTGCACCATTTACCAGCTGTGATATTTGGATATATTCACTTTTCTCAATTTCAGCCTTTTTTTTTTCTTTGAAAAAAGCAGATGACCATAGCAAAGCTCTCTTGCCAGATTACAGTGCTATAGATAAAGCATTCGGATTAAGTCAGGGTGGTGGAAGGTAGGAATCACCAGGTCAGCGTGTCAGAGAGAGGACCACCTGCTCCCCGGCAGGCACCTGTGGGTAGGGAGGAGAAGGGACCCTGGAGAAAATGACACTTAATAATGTGAAAGTGACTTTTAATTCTCTTAACATTGCATGTATACATCAGAAGATCCTAAATTTAAGAAGTGAATATACTTAGACCAGGTTTTCTATTTTTAATAATTCCATTGTTCTTTTGAGTGTATTATTTTAGTGATATGCTCCTGAGGAAAAGAAGAGAATTTCATCTCCATGGGAACATGGTTTAAAAAACTTAAAGACATTGTCACATTGCACTTCTCTGGGATTCATTTAGGATGGCATTTTTATAATAACATTTTGTTAATGGCCTGATTTACCACGATAGCCCCCTAAACATGATATGAAGAGAAGAACTATAGTGACATACTTTGATGCTTCTCTCATGGAGCTTCCTATAAAATTCAATCGAGACATTAAGAAACCTACAATCCACATTCCTTCTCTTTTCTTACCTCTTTATATCCAGGAAAAAGATAAGACCTAAGTTTGTAGTGTTCTAATGCTGCATGAGTATTAATACAGTATCTGGCAGAAGTAATGCCCTTTTGTGCTTAAGTGTGTTATCATTATGTTACAGAATTACATGTAAATAGTGCAAATGACAAATAATGGCACATATAACATCCCTTTTTATGAGCTGGTAATCTATACCAATCTTTATTATAGAATTATAAGCATTAAAGGCATTACTTCTGCCAGACTCTGTATTTAGCTGAGCCATATAGTTTAGAACTTAAAGAGCAGCTCGGAGAATCATAACAGGGTTACCCCAGGGGCTCTGTGAAAGGTAGTTGGCTCTCCAGGTAATGGGAATCTATGGAAATGTTTCAGGAAGAACCACAGAAATGCGGTTTCTTGTTGTCTAGCTCTCAGAGAAGTTAGGGCAGCAATGTGACGGGGTGTAAGGACCCTGTAAATACCTATTTCCAGTTCACCCATCTGCCAAGGAAATACTTTTCCCCTAAGCAATTAAATGGGAATTGCTTAACCAAAGACAGGTGAGGCAAAGCATCCACCTTCAGCTCTCTTTGGCTTTCTTTGTGAATGGGAATTCATGGTGATGTATTTTTTGTTTTCTGCCACCAAAAATATTATAATATTGCTTATTGAGATTTTTCTAGGCTTAGCATGGAGACAAAGCCCGGGAATCATAATCTCTGGTCATGCTGCATCCAAGGAAACACCACTTTCGGTCTCAAATGGTCCCTCACTAAACTAAGCCTTGTTCCAAGGCCTGATCAAGTTCTTGTGGAAACAGACAGAAGACAAGGATGGGTGGAGGAAGAAAAGACCATGGCCTCAGCTACACAGTGGCAGAACTATTACAAAAATCAAAATTTTACTGTAATCTTATTCTTTGTACTTAGATTTGGAAAGAGAAACTGAAGTCTTTGATGCTAATGTGACAAGTAGTTACTCTTTGGTGATAATCTAGATCTTTTAGCAAGGCTCCGTGATGTCTGGGCCTCTCAGCGGACTGTCTCTAGACGATTTTGTCTGTGGGTGGAAGGTTCATACTCAGCCTCCAGCTAGAGCTAGTGATCTGGAGAAGTCACTTAAGTTACTGGCAGAATGTAGCCAGGCAAAGACAAAGCAGTTGCTAGAGGAGCGGCAGGACAGAAATGAAACTCATCAGATTCTTTCAGTGTAGATTGCTATTTACAGAGAAATGGAAGACTGTTAAGAGCAAATAAAATAACACAAGTTAAATAGACAAAAAAATAGAATCATGTAGTGATATAATATCCTGGGTTTTAAGAACTTGATGAAATTAAAACAACAAGAGAAATATGAGGACCACCCCCAAGTCAGGGCTGGTGAGGGCAGAGAGGAGCCCCCCTGAGGCAGTACCTCCCTCTCTACTCCAGGCCTTGGTACTGGGTCAGGCATGAAATCTGCCTCTTCTGGATGCCAGACCCCTGATTAAACTCATTTCTGTTCCCTCTCCAAAAGCAGTGCCAGGGAATTAACTATTGATTTGATACAAATTGTGATATTCACAACTGCTAATGGTGCGATGAATTGCCCTCTCAAAGTATCTTATCCTTTTTTTAGTGGAAGAACACAGATATTAAAACAGATCACAATATAAAGACATTGATACTCTACATTTAATAAGTTAGCAGTACGATCAAAACATTTCTGAATGTATATGAATCGTGCCCTATGATTGCACCAATGTACAGAATTATGATTCAATAAAATTATAAAACAAATAAAAATAAAATAAAAAATAAATAAATGGAAAAAAAAAACAGATCACAAATGGGGAGAAGAAGGAACAGAAGGGAAGGAGAAGAGAAAGGATGGAAATGTTAAAAGCACCATGAGCTGGCCCTCCATATATAGAATTTTCTATTTAGGAGTGCTAAATTTTAACTTTAGAAAAACTTTGCCGAGCACAGTGGCTCACACCTGGAATCCGAACACTCCAGGAAGCCAAGGCAGGAGGATCCCTTGAGTTCAGGAGTTCAAGAAAAACTTGACAATTCATAAGCTTTTCTAAGAAAGCCATTGGAATGAACGTCAATAATACAGAGACTCCAAGAAACATTACTAGTTGCATCAATTACAGTTTTCTAAGATCATCTTCTCAGAAGGAAACACTCTCAAATGGTATTAAAGTTTCCAACTTCAGTTTTAAATACTCAGAAACTTTCTGCTATTCAGCTGTCGAGGGCGGGAGGGGGGAGGTTAAAAATTTCCAAGGAAACATGAATTTGTAAACAAGCAGATTCTTAAACCCAAAGGGACGGTGCAATTGGTGAATCATAGAATCCATCAGCTGCACAGTTTGACAACTTTAATACAGTTTCTCAGACTAAACCATCTCTCCTCCCAAAGTCCTGGCAGAAGCAGATGTTTGCTTTGAAGGATTCATTTTTGACATCTGTTTCACGGCTATCTACTACCTGCTGGGCTCTATCATATACGCCATTTCCTTTTACCCTTAGAACAACCGCATTGATAAGAATTTTGTCTCTATTTTAAAACAAAGGATAACTTGGGATGGAGAAGTGACAGGGCTTACTTAGAGTCTTAACAGCTTAAAAGAGACATAATTCACTTTAGAGAAGAGTTCTCCCAACAGAAAGGGCAGAAAGGAAGACCAATAGCTAATATTTATTGAGTTATTTCTGTATGTTAGGTACTTTCATATATTAATGAATTTAACCCTCACAGCAACTTTTAATCTATAAAAGTCTCTTTTGAATATGATGAAAATGCAGCAGAGAAGATGTCCCTAAGGTCAGAAAGCTAAGCGCTAAAATTTTGAATCTCAACACATAGGAAAAAACAAGAAAATAGTGAGCATGTAACTATACCATGCTGATCTGAAAATTCTCTTCTTATCACTTCTCTTCTCACTTTTTGGGGGTGGATTAACACAGGTAAAATGAAAATAATGTTTAGTTAATTTCTTTTCACCAGTTTAACAACTCTCTTTAACACTCACTATAATCTTACCCATGTATAAATCAATCGATGCTGGTGATTATGTCCATTAATAAAACAAAAAGGGGGAAAGGTGGGACAGGCTAGAAATTTTAAAAGAAAAAAAAAGCGGTAAAGGGTTTGTGAAGCATTCAAATGGCAAGAGCCAGGCTCCTTATCTTGAAAGCTGAATGTAGCCACAGGACTAAAACACTTAATGGGTTTGGAACAAGTTAAAAGATTTGATTAGAAAGCAGCCATTGGGCTGGATGGAACAGATCAGCAGTATAGATTAAAAAGTAATGCTGCCTCCCTTTTACAATATATATTTCCTTTTAATACTTAATTCTCATTCAGACCCTCTGTCCACTCCCCTGTACATTATTCCCCTTGGGGCTTACACAAGACCACCTATATGTCATATGTGGGGACATAGTTTCCTTGACTCCTAAATAATCATGACAAATTAGTTGATGCTATATTGCCAATGATTGTTGACACACAATAAAAGGTCTGGCGAGATTTCAGATGAGGCAGCATTCTCCCATCACACCTTTACATCGGTTAGAGTGCTGGCCTCTCCGAGCCTCATCAGTTACGGCCCTGGCAATAACTGAGTGTGAGAACCTGTATTTGTCATGCCGACTTCCTCTGCTTGAGTTAGGTTCCAAGGATGTTAACAGGGGCAAACAGCTAAACATCTGACGAGACCTAATCTTAATAGTGTATATAAAAATCTTCAACATCCTAAGAGAATTCTTCTTTGCAATATAAGGCAGGAAAAGAACGAAGCTGTCAGATTCAGCA
This sequence comes from Arctocebus calabarensis, assembly GCA_963573935.1. Taxonomy (NCBI): domain Eukaryota; kingdom Metazoa; phylum Chordata; class Mammalia; order Primates; family Lorisidae; genus Arctocebus; species Arctocebus calabarensis. The sequence continues at coordinate 26,762 of CAUYON010166917.1, forward strand.
GCAAAACATTCTCTCTGGTTGGGAGAGTTCCTGGGCTACAAAACTGTACCAATACATGCTTCTCCTTCAAGCATGAGTGGCATCATCTATTATAAAGTGGGAACAATATTGTCATAAGTTGTTGATAAAACAAAATAAGAACATATATATAAATGCACTTTGAGACCTATAAAATGGAATTGTGCCAGATAAGAATTTTTTGTCTCTATTTTATCATAAAATAGAGGAGGAAGAAGGGACAAAAATCTACCTAATGAGTACTAGGACACTATCTGGGTGCTAGAGAGACCTATAGCCAAGACCCAAGCATTATAAAAACAATCCACGTTACGTAGAACATTTGTACCCTTTTAATGTTTTCAAATAAAGGAAGGGGAGAAAGAGAAAGAAGATGGGAGGGGGAGGAAGGAAGGCAAGATGATAAAGAGAGAGAGAGAAAGCGAGGGAGAGAGCAAGGGAGAAGGGAGAAGCGGAGAGGCATGGCTTGTAGCTTTTCCTAAAGTTAATGTCAAGGTCCTCCAGAGAAGCATGTCCCTTCATTACCCATGCATGTCTTGAAGGAGAATTATTTCTAATTAGCTAGCATGAAAAATCGCCAAGAAATCATGACATTGGGTCCATATTATATGTATCATGATGAGTGCACGACTTGGGTTCTAGGTTAACTAAAGCAAGCAAACATGATGAGCTAAGCAGAGAGACTGATTATCAAACAGTAATTCATATTTCATTAAACCAAGAACTACATTCTTCAACCCTCTTCTGAGTCCAAATGAGGTGGTAATTTGAATTTTTAAAATATGTACATAGTTGTTGATGCCTGAAAAACATAAGTCCTCCATTTTCTATTCCATAATCATGCGTTTCACAAGGTAAATGACAATTCATAATATAAACAGCTAAGAAAACAATAAATAAAATGTCACATGTAAATTGTGATTACCAATGATCTTTGTAGTAGAAAAATGGACAGAGAGAATCAGAATTAAGAAAAGTCATGTGTATAAGATATGATCGAAGGCCAGATTCATTCAAAAAGAAGTTTTTTTCCCTTCTAAAATTCATAATGAGAAATGCAAGCAAAATTTTCAATTTGTTTACATTTCTAGCCACTTTTATTCACCACATATCTATCTATCCATCTAAACAGTAAAAATTTCTTTTTGGTATTACCATAAGAATGATCTTCATAACACTAACTAGATTATCACAGTTCCAATAAGTATAAATGTTTGGATGACAAAAGATTCATGATGGGAGAATGAATCCAAAAAACAGTTACCTTTAAGACTAGCAACAAAAACATGTATTGTCAATTATAGATTAATTGATAGTGCATTCCCATTTACCTCCATTGGTGGCAGGGAAAAACAATTAATCTATATAATCTATTTAATATATATAATTCCAGTTTTACAGATGAGAAAACTAAGATTAAGGGAAGTTAAGAAAAACTTCCTACTATCTCTTCCTATGCCACAATATGTATGAATATTTGTGTTCAGAAATTTTGTCTTCTTTTTTTTTTGGCAGTTTTGGCTAGGCTGGGCTTGAACCTGCTACCCCCGGTACATGGGGCTGGTGCCTCACTCCTTGAGCCACAGGTGCCGCCCTGTGTTCAGAAATTTTAATTAACCTATTATCAGGATAATTTTAAAAGGCTTTGAAATATTAAATATAATAAAAAACAAAATGTTTAAATCTTAAAATTCAGTCGGGCTACCCAGGGAGAGAACTGAGATCAGTTAATTGCTATAGCTGATGTTCTTAGAAGTTTCTCCTGATGGACCAAAATTGAGACAAATCCATAGACCTAAATATAGCAGGAGCTGTACTGTACAGATTCTGGAACCAGATAGCATGGTATTATAACATTTTCAAATACGGCAGCTCTTTTTAAATGCGCTACATCTGAATGTGGATCCCACAGAATTAAAACCACAAGATAACATTCCCAATCTGCTGAATCAGAACCTTCAACTATGGGGTTTGAACATGTACATTTTACAAACATCCATAATGAGTCTCATGTTTTAATCAAAGCTGGGCGTATGTATCATTATAATTTACCGCATTCAAAGCAGTTCCTTGTATATCAGCCCTTTATAATGCAAAATACCAAGTTTTAACTCAGCAAAGACAATTTGGCAAGGCATAATAACAACATGCTTAGCTTCCTGCTGAGCCAACTTGACATGGTCATGATGAGTTTGAGAATATGGTTAATTGGTCAAATCCTATCCTCACGCCCTAACCATCCCACGTGTCCAGCTAGAGCTCCAAATAGACTGGAATCCACCTAACCTTCCTCAAAAGAGGGTATCAGTAACTCTTGTCCTATCAACCTGTAGAGTTTACGTATCTTTCTGCTGCTCCTTGAACCTGAAGAATCCAGTTATGCTGACTCTTCTTCCAGGCAGGAAGGAGACATCCCTGTGCCTTTCTACCTTCCTCCATCTACTACTTAAGATTTTCGGGATCCCAGGTTCCCTGTTCCAGAACATCTCTAGTGCCAGCCTTCCCTGATTCCTATGGCAGACAAACTTTCCATTTTTTTCCCTGGAAAAGCTTTGTACTGAGGCTGATGTTCCTGCTTCTCTCATAACTTTCTTAAATTCACACAGCAGGTACTCAAATTGGTCTCTGATTTTAAAGTCATTCTCTTTCTACTTTTATACTATACTAATTAGATATTTCTCCCCAAAGTGAGATGTTTCAAGCAAGCCTGAATCCTTGGACCTTCACAATGAGGTTCTCTCTATGTTACACTTACACTGAAGGGATGCTCTGGTGTTTATTTATGTAAGAAAGGAACACTTTAAATACAAGTAGGAGAGACGGCATTGTCCTTCTGTTATAAAAGAGTGAGAGCTGGACCTGTATTCTTACCCAGAAGGAGAGCTGACCCATTTTAGTGCAGGTGTGAACAGTATGGATGCTTTTCATAGGAGATGATATTTAGCTCACAAATAAAGATTATTTTTTTCCAGGTACTTCTCTAAAGTAAAAATAAAATAAAAGCATGTAAGATGGAATTAAGTAAAAGAATGTTTAAGGAAAATACGCATAGTTAATGTTCTCTTTAAATTACATAAAGCAATCGCTAGATCAGGATGGTGTTGGTAAATGGTGCAAGCTGACTTTGTAGCTTCAGTATTGCAAAGTTAAGAGAGTTTAAAAAACATTCTGGAAGGTAAGAGAATGAAAGATTAGCAGAAAGATCAGATACTTGAAGAGTGGGAAAGTAAGAAGATGAGAAAATGTAGCAGGATTTTTCTTTTTTTTTTTTTTTTTTTTGAGTGGTGCTAGGAGTGCAGCTGATGGTGATCCCGGCTTTGTCTGGCAGCATTGAGCAACTAGGGAGCAGGAACACTGGGTTGCTCCACAGCTGGGATGTTACCTGACAAATATGATGAATACTCAGAGTCAAGATAGTTTAGGGTAGTGGTTGAAAGGGCTTTGGAATGGCAATAAGAAAAAAGGATGTCAAAGAGCACAGGGACCCAGATGGAGCACAGAAGGCTGGAGGGAGTGGGTTGTGCGGTGAGTGGTCTGGGAAGGAGCAGATGATTTCTGAGGATGACAAGCTGGTGGTATGACCATTTGGGTATATGTGACTTAAATGGAGTGGAGAAAGACATTGGAGATGAAGGGCAAGGGAAGAGTGGATTTTCTTCATTAAAGATAAAGGCTGTGGAGTGTGGTGCCAAAATTGTAGATAAACAAAGAACAAAGATGAATAGTCCACCGGTCAGGGAATGCGAGGGGGGGGGTGGGAAACAATGGTTTATTTACATGGCAGCATTCTTAAAAGTTAAGAGGTTTTAAAAGAGAGAAGTGTAGTAATAGCCTGGCAGCTGTGGAGTTCAAGGTGAACATCAACTCCCCTCCTAATGCTGAGGAAGTGTGGTTGCAGAGAGAGCCCTTTCAGAAAAGCACTGGGAACTCAGCTTTTCCGGCTTTTATCCTTTCAAGGCTCTGCCCTTTCATGAGTAGTTCAGAGCTGCACGGAGCCCCGTTGCAGGTTCAAGTCACAGTGTGGAAATGACATGCATCTGACAGAGATGATGTTAAGGGACAGACAATTGCCAAAGGACATGGAGAACTAGTCTTCTCTGGACCTAGCAGAGAAAGTATTCATCAGTCAGGAGCATCTAACCTTTCTTTTTCTCTACCACACATTGGAAGAAAGATTTGTCTTGGGCCACATGTTAAACACACAACAAAAGCTGATTAACCAAGAAAAGGTCTGTGGGTACTTTTCATGGTGTCTGACACCACGGATTAGGAAAAAGTCCTCACAAAATCAGCACGTGGCCCAGGGGCTGCGGGATGGACATCCCTGATATCCTCTAAGAATTACTTTGGCTAAGAAAACACAGATGAGACCATGTCTACCCATTATCAGAAATAGCGACTGTTTCCCCAAGCCCATCATCCTCAAGGACCCTGATGTGATGTGTCCATCGGGTACATGAGGCAGCACGTTCTTCACACTCAAAAAGGAAGCAGGGTTATGACTTCTATCCTTGGTTGTACTAACAGTAAGATCTTGAGGAACCACTCTCAGCCCTAAACCCCAGCCCCTCACCTGCATACACAGGAAGATTAGCTAGCTGATCGCTAAGGATCTTTGCATTCGCAGGATCAGGATGCCGTGACTCCCCGGGAACCCCGGGACAGGGCAGCCACACCACTGTACTTCCATGCTGGCAACTCCATCCTGACTGTATTCGTTCTTCCCTCACCACCTCCTTCCACAAACTTCCAGAGTGCGATCAGCAAGGCTCTTCTCACTCAATGGTTTTACTAACCAGTCAAAGAGAGACTGCTCTCTTTTTTATGAACAAGAAGAAACCCTCTATTCTTTAGAGCCATGGTCCCCAATCCTCAGACCACAGACTGACTGTACAGCCATGGCCTGGTGGGAACTGGGCCACACAGAAGGAGGTGAGTAGTGGGCAAGTGAGTGACACTTTAGCTGTACTGACAGCCACTCCTGAGCACTCGCATCACTGCCTGAGCTCCGTCTCCTGCCACGTCAATGGTGACATTAGATGGTCACGGGAGCACAAACCCCAGGGTAAGCTGCATGACGGATCCAGGCTGTACACCCTTCATGAGAGTCTAATGTGTCTGTGCTCCATCTGAGGACAATGAGAAAACTTGTCTTCCACGACACTAGTCCCTGGTGCTGAAAAGATTGGGAACACAGCCTGCTGTCCCTCCTGGAACTCTAGAAAGTGACAGAAGCATAACATCTTCCTAGTGCCAGGAATCATCTCTTTAAATGAAAAGGACAGGCCTGTTGTAGTGGCTCATGTCTGAAATCCTAGCACTCTGGGAGGCGGAGGGTGTGGATTGCCTGAACTCACCAAGAGTGAGACCTCATCTCTACTAAAAATACAAAAACTAGCTGGGCATGGTGGCAGGTGCCTGTAGTCCCAGCTACTGGGGAGGCTGAGGCAAGAGAATTACTTGAACCCAAGAATTTGAGGTTGCTGTGAGCTATGATGCCATGACACTCTATTCAGGGTGATGGAGTAAGACTCTGTCTCAAACAAAAAAAAAAAAAAAGAAAGGAAAAAGAAAAGAAAAGGACAGGAGTAGGGAAAAAAGAGGAGTGGCTGGAAGATATACTAATCACAGACCTTTAAAAACTCCACCTGAAATGGGGAAAGGGGCAAGGGAGGGGAGGGGAGGGGAGGATGGTTGGAGGGAGGGTGATTGGTGGGATCACACTTAAGGTGCATCTTAGAAGGGTACAAGTTAAAATTACTAAATGCAGAATATAAATGTCTTCATATAGTGATTAAAAGGCCATGAAGGCTATGTTAAATAGCTCAATGAAAATATTTCAGATTGTATATGTAGTCAGCACATTGTGCCCCATGATTGCACCAATGTACACAATTATGATTTAAAAAAAAAAAATAAAAAAACTCCACGAAGATCAGTGCTCTTCTGGAGTCATATGAGCAAGAAATCTCACCAAATTGAGATGTTATACTCATCTCTCTCAAAGAGGTGGTAGGAGCAACCTTGCTTTTCTGTGACTGTTTCATGATTTCCTAACTCCATCTGCTCAGAGTAACCAGCCCTCTTGCTGAATTGGCAAGACTGCTGGAGGATTATAAATTCATGGGAGGAAATGCAGAGAAAAATTAATGACACTGTCTCAAGTAGCCAATAAAATTGTTCAGTTTAATTTCCAAATGAAAAGCAGAAAGCCATTTATTTAAAATAGTTTAAATTGCACCCAATGCTAAGAATTATAGTAAAATAGTACACAAATGAAATATGTGTCAGTTGTTGTAAATTATAAAAAGAGAGTATCTTTGTATAAAGCCACTGTATTAATTTTGGATTTTATACAAATGCTTTATATGTCACTTTTCACAAAGCACATTAAAAATAAACTATATCCATTATGGCATTTTAGGCAAATGTCTCAAATCTATTAACAAATCAGAGCAACCACCTTGTATAAAGCCTTGTGTTATGCTCTTTAGCAAAAAAAAAAAAAAAAGGAGAGAATAAGGCAGGGCCTCTGATCTAAAGTAATTTACACTCTATTAGAAATACTGTATAATAGTAGTAAAATATTTTCAAACACACATACACACACATACAATATGTAATGTTAACTTTGTCAGTTACTGCTGAATTGATTGCCATATACCTACTAAAGAGATTAAGTGTTATACTTTAATCCTAATACCACCCTTTCAAAATTCCTTTGATAGATAAGTAAATTTGGAGCACCTTCTCCTGGTTATACACCTGGTAAGACACAAACCAATATTTGAACTTAAAGTCAAACTTGAGCCTCCAATCGCTTTATTGTGGTACCAATTAAAGGGCTGTAGAGAATTTAATAACAAGAAAAACTTGTTTAATTAAAAAAAAAGAAAGTTACATTAAGAAAATTCCACTTATAATAACATCAAAAAGAATAAAATAGAATAAATTGAAGCAAAGGAGTATAAAAGTTGTTCACCAAAAGCTACAGAATATTGCCAAAATAAATTACAGAATACCTATCTAAATGGAAAGACATTCCATGTCTGTGGATTGGAAGATGTAATCTTCTTAAAATATTGATCTTCCCCAATTGTTGTATAGGCTCAATACAATTTCTATCAAAAGCCCAGATGCTTCTTTGCTTTTTGTTTTTAGAAATTGACAAGCTGATCCCAAGTTTATAGAGAAATGCAAGGGATCTAGAATAGTCAAATCAGTCTTGAAAACGAACAAGTTCCTAACTACATAACATAACTAAATTTCATTTAGACCTGAACCCGGGGAAAGAATTTTATGGCATTCTTTTAATAACTTGGCTTAGATTCTGTAATCTGACACTTTGAGTTGTCTTTCTATTCATTGCAGTAAATTTGTAAGCCTAAATAAAATGGCCCCAAAATCAGAATGTCCAAAATTTTAAAAGTAAATCATTAACTTATTACCTGCCTTGTGAGTTATGAACTATTTTTCCGGTGTTCACATTACCTTTTACATTACTAATTTCTAAGTCTTTTTATTACTTTTTTATTGATGTATATTATAGAATTATTTTGTTTTCAAAATGTTTATTCTATTTTCCTAATAACACACCATGACCACAGGGAAAAATTCTCTTTGCGTGTGTGTGTGAGATAGTCAATGTGTTAATATTCAGGCCAGACTATCAATCCTTCATTCACCTCATCAATGCCCAAGACAAAGTTGCATTTATATCAAATAATTGATAATTATTTTCAATAATTATCTTCCTAATCAGGAGGGATTCACTCAACTTGACCAACGGAAAGGCACATGCACACACACGTATACTTATAAACTAGTGTGAGTATGGCATATTATTTTTCTTTCCTTTGTGAGCTTTAAATCACAAACATTCTTCTTTTATATAAATGGACATCAAGTGAAGAGAAAAGGAAATACGTAAGCTAATTTCCTCTAAAATACACCCTTTCTAATGTCTTAAATTGGTAACATGTAAGATAATCCTAATGGCATTTTATACACTCACCATATTCTGAAAGTTGTATCTTGAATCCCCCCAATTTACACATTCTGCACACACAAAAGAAGTAAAAAAAAAGGCTAACAAGTTTTCCCAAGTCGGTGAGAAATGTCAAATCTATACAAGAATTTTAGACATTTTTAGCTTATAACTATGTTACTCATTAAATTACCCACCCTTTGCTTGACTTAGTATAAAATCTTATTTGTTAACCATAACAGGTGTGTGCACAAGGCCATCTTCATGTTTGCCTTGGGGTAGAGTCATACTCCTCAAGCCTCACACAGAATTATTACTGGTCAGACTGTAGATATTTCTATAGTGGCACTTCAACAAGTATGATTCCTGTGACAGCAACAAAGGCAGTCCTAGGGATGCTGTTTCCCCCCCCCCCAATAGTGAAACCAGCGGAAGTTTCTTTTTTCTGATTACTCATGACCCTTTATTTGGCAGAGTGCTGCCTCTGGGTCTTGATTTTGTATCCCCTGACTCAAGGCACACCTGTTCTCTACGCTGCCACACAACTCTGCCTACTGCCAACCCCAAAGGAAGGGGGGAAGGAAGGAATGGATAGTGTGTATTTCAAACAATGACGCCTTTTCCTCTTCTTCCCTTCCTTCATGCTCTGGTCTGAATGTTTATGTCTCCCCCAAATTCCTATGTTGAAGCTAATCACTAATATGCTCTTATTGAGAGGTGATTGGGGCATGAAGGCGGAGACCTCAGGAAGGGGATCAGTGCCCTTACTTAGAAGAGAGGCCCCAAGAAACTTACATGCACGGTCTGCCACATTTGGCCCAGCCGTGAGGCACAGTCTGTGAAGCAGAGTGCAGGCCCTCACCAGAGCAACTGGGAGGACACATGAACAGGCCCTCGCCAGACATCAATTCAGCTGGTACATTGGCCTTGAAGTTTTGAGCTTCTAGAACCATGAAAAACAGATTTCTTTTGTTTATAAGCTGCCTGCATCTTGGTATTTTTGTTATAGCAGCCTGAACTGACTAAAGCCTTTATCAGATGCTTACTATTTCCAAACACACACGCTGATAAGCATTCGTCAAGTGCTTACCCTATGAAAGCAATGCTCCAAGCACTGAGGAAGACCCTGAGAAAAATGAGCTTTTGTCCTGGCCCTGGAGGCTTCACACGAGGGGATTTTTTTTTCTTTAAAAATTTTACGTAACATATCTCCTTCTTTCAGGGGAACATCCAATAAGGAGGAAGTGGGAGGTGTAAGCAAGTTTTGGCTAACGAATTATTTTACCTAACATCTTCCCGCATTTGTGCCTGGTGTCCAGGTCATGCTCGGGCTTTGCAGGTCCCCAGGCCGTGCCAGGTGTAAGTGCTATGAGGCAGGAACATGTCTTCTCTTCCACAGGGGAAGGAACGCTCAGCTGTGGACAGGGCTCAGCAAAATGCACTTTAGAAATCCACAGCTCATCAGAGCAGAAATCATCCATGCCAGACTTAAATACAAATGATGGCGACATGACTGTCCTAGTATGTGTGATCATTTCACTGCCTTGAAATCAGCCAAAACTGATGAGCACTTCAAAGCGGATTGCAGAGTTTGACTCTCATATCACCTTGTGGGCATGTCTTTCTTTAAAGTCAAGTGCTAGGTCTACTTAGAACACACAGTCCTATCTTTAAAAGGCTGATTTGGCTAATGCATTGTTAGTATGTGGAATAGCAAATATTTTCCCTTTTATAATAGTATAACTTAGGATGCAAAACCTCTATTCATCTCATTCTCTTTAACTAGATTCCTATATCTATACTGTCCCCTCTGGAGTTTCCCTCTGACTATATTAAAAGTCCATTGTAGGACACACTGGTGAAATGATACAACATTCACTCTGTGGTCTTATGGAGTTGGCTGATGGCTGAAACATGTGGCGCCTGCAGAGGAATGGCCTGGTTATCATGTGCCGTGAAAAGTTTGGGATGGGGAAAATGCAATCAGTTTGAAACATGTATTCCTCATCCAATTTGAAGGTCTTTATGAGTTTCAGGAAATAAAAAAAGAGAAATATTCTCTATTTTAACATTTAAATGAAGAAGCAGCCATACCGAAGACAGAATTCTCACACTGATGAAACAGTTACATCTCAAATATTTCATCTACCACTGGAGCAACAAATGAACGAAATATTTTGAAATAAATGCATTTGAGAAATGGAACCACTTGAGCCATTATAGCAATGTACAGGTAGTTGGACATGAATGGTGCCATTAAAAATAACTCAAAGCCGGCTCGGCGCCTGTGGCTCAGTGGGCTAAGGCGCCAGCCACGTACACCTAAGCTGGCGGGTTCGAATCCAGCCCAGGCCCGCCAACAACAATGACGGCTGCAACCAAAAAATAGCCAGGCGTTGTGGCCGGCGCCTGTAGTCCCAGCTACTTGGGAGGCAGAGGCAGGAGACTCGCTTGAGCCCAAGAATTGGAGGTTGCTGTGAGCTGTGATGCCACAGCACTCTATCCAGAGTGACAGCTTGAGGCTCTGTCTCAAAAAAAAAAAAAAAAAAAAAAAAACCTCAAAGCCTAAGCAACAGTAAACTACAAGATTTTACTGTCCATTGTCAGTCTTCCATTCTGTGATTTTCAAAAACCTAGTCCAGATCAAATGCTACCGAAATATTTTACTTTTGAGATTTTATAAGAGAAAAACTTGGAAATCTTTGAAATAATAGAATTTATGAAATTAAATTATTTTTTTCACACTCTCAACTCACATTATTTAACTTTGTAAAACAGTGGCCAAATGGAAGTAGACCTGATATTTTCTTGGGGAATCAAGAACAAGTATTTAATAATAATGATGGGAAAGGCCCTGGACTGTTCAATTCATTAGATTATTAAATGCATATTGAGTGTATATGATGCATCTGCTGAGTGCTATGGTTTTGAGGTTCAATTTATAACTGAACCTATTCATAGATCCATATGAACAATAGAGAAATCATTTTTCTCCCCTTCATAGAGTTTATAACCTTTTGTGGAAGATAGTCAACAAACAATTTAACAAATATACACATTATGAATGCTCCTTGTTGGAAGGAAAGAGCTATAGTATGTTAATATAGTTGTTAGCAATACTTGGTCAGTCATATGATAGAGTTTCATTCATAATAAATACTATTATTTATTGACCCCCAGAATTCCTAAAAAAAAAAAAAAAAAGAAATGATATACTTTAGCAAAATAAATACATCTTTGTCTACTGATAATATGTTTGTAGATAAACTTATTCATAGCAGCCCATATAGCTATGGCAAGGAGGAGTGAAGGTTACAAGAAACACCTGTAACAATGTAACTCCTTGGTGGTAAGGGTATGGGGAAGGATCTGGCTCTCCTAACAAACATGAGAGCTCATGAGACCAGAGCATCGGTGATTGGCAGTCTCTACACCTGTGGTGTTAAGTGCCACGGGTGTGTGTCTATAAGAGGCTGGAGGGGCAGGCAGTCAGGAGCGCACTTCCTATTACAGACCCGCTCACTCTGACTCTGTCACTTCTCCTGCCTGCAGAACACCTCCGAGGCATCTCTCTGTAGGAAAGAGTGCTAAGATGTACTCTTCTTACTAAGACTGCTTTACTCCCTCAGGTACTGTCTGTTACTCTCCTTCCTTTCTGCCAGAGCAAATAGCCCTTGGCAACTAAGCGCAATTGTTCCCAAGCAAAGGCGCCTAGCAGTCCACGTCCAGAACCTAAATGAGCTGGGGCCGGAGATCTGGCCAGTCGCAGCTCCGATAAGTGGCGACCATGAAGGGACCCCGATACTTATTGTAGGCCAAGAAAAAAAAATGTACCTTGACTTTGTAAAGTCTTCTGGGTGGTAAAAGTTAATGTGCTTTTTAAATCAGTCTTCCTCAGATTCCAGAGGTCAGTGACCCAGGGAGGACATGTCTCCACACGCCATCGAAGATGAAGCAGGACCAATAGCGGTCTACTTAGAACAAACAGCCCTTGTGTAGCTCTGGACATCATCACTGTGAAATGCCTGCAAACAACCATCCAACCACCAACAGAAAGAAAGGGATGCCAAGGCACCAGACAGGGCGGTCAGCTCGAGCTGGCCAGCAGCAGGGAAGGAAGGCTGACCTGAACATACTTTAGGCTTACATCAGCTTTGTGTTCCAGCACAGAATTGTGCCTTCCGATGGTTTCTGATCTTCTTTGCAATCTCGTCAATATAAGAATCCACTTAAAGGAGAGCTCAGGAATCTGACTTCACCAATGTCTTGGTTGACCCCTGCCTCACCAGTCAGGGGCCAGCCCCAGCCCTCCCTGGGCCTCTGCAGAAACCTGGGTGCAAGACACAAAACCGGCTCCAGCCCTCACACTCCTTCCTTCACAGTAACGGTCTTGCCTTTGCTCCCATAATAATCCAGGCCCCTGAGGTTATTCCCAATGGAAAATATGCTATAAATGAATACTCAGTGAAAATTTCAAAGGGATCACATAGTAATTCTGATCTTGCTGGGAAAATTTAAGATCCATGTTACACAGACAGGCACTAGGCATTACTCTCTCCATGTGAAACATAACTCAAGCACAGGGTATTTGGGAACAGATGTATCATATAAATCAAAATGAAATTGGTTCCCATGTCTGTCATATAGTTATGTAAAAATCATAGGTAGCAAACGTTTTCATATTTTACATTGACACTTTACTCAGCACTTTGGGTATTATCTTATTATGAAACCACTTACAAAGAATATATCTGCTGGTCAATTTTTTTTCCCCTTCCACTCACTCATTTTTCACCTTTTATACCTGGAGCCTTGAATATAAAAAAGATCAAAACATAGACTGTTCTCTGTAGCAGCAAATGAAATTTAATCGTGCTGTACTAGATTGAGAGGAATGTGGCTGTTACTTCATAACGCAGTATACATCATTTATTCCCCACAATGACTTAGGAATCCTTATGCTCTTATAATACTTGAGGCTCAGAAATGCTAAGTAATTTGCCCATATTTGCATAGGCAGTGCCTGGATTAGAACTCAGATCTGAGTTACTATGAAGCCCATAATCTCTTTTACTAAAAATTCCTCCTCTTATGCTCAATATGATAATAGTTTGGTAAATTTTGATACAATCAACTCTTGTTATGAAGTTAGAATTGTAAATATTCCTCCAGAGAGTAAAAACTGAAAATCTATATTTTCTTAATTGATTAAAGTATGCTTAATATCCCAATAAATATATAATGAAAACATAAAACAGCAAGATAACAAAAGCATAACAATATTGGCACTCTTCTTCTACTGGGCTTTTAAATAACTTTGAGTCCATACATGGGTCTCATGTGACCTTTAGAAAAATACTTCGTTAAGTCTAGAAGAGTAGGTATAATCCATGACAAAAATCCATAACTGAACCTATTAATATATTCATATGAATATTTAATAAAACATTTTATAAAGAATGGAACATTATTTAAAGAATAATGGTTATAATTTTATTATGTTAAGAGTAATAAAATTAACACAGTCTGCTGTACATTTGTAAAGTTACAAATCTGTTCATTAGGTTGCAACAGGAGAGTCATAATAATGACGGAGGGAATGTTGAATTTATAGCATCACATGAAGATTATAAATAAGCCGCACTTGAGAGTCTCAGTGAAGACAGTGATTCCCGGCACCAAACTCCTACCCGCACTCAGCTCCACCTTCCCTCCAAACCAGACAGTGGCTATGCAGTGCCCTGTTCACGAGGAACTTTTATTAATGATGAAATAAAAATTATCAAAATGCAACTGTTGCAGCCTTTTCTCTTTGTTGCCCACCAAGTATAACTTCTATTCCCCAACGAGGGTCCCTACTTTGTCTGATCAGTTCCTGTGCTCTGAGATCAAGAATTGGAAAGAGTTGAGAAAAGAAAGAGGAAAAGAGAAGTGAACAGATGATAGAGGAATTTTACAGGGAAAAAAAAAAAACATTGGAAGAAAGTTGAGAGAGTGGCCACAGGACTGAAGCCGTGAGCAAGAAAATAGGCCTTAAGATACCTGAGAAACTACGTGTCTTTTTCCCTCCGTGTACGTGAGAAATCCCAGCAGAGATCTGGAGTGATTTTGCAGCACGCTTGCTCATGTGTTGCATTTCGTTTGTGTGCCTTCATGCTTACACTCTCATAAGGCCAAATTGTGTGGGTCACCCACGTATATGCATGAGCTTAGGAGGGAGGTCCACAGGGGACAGATCCTGTTGCTCACTTTCTGCCTCTCCTAGCACTGTCCTTGAAATCCATTGTCACAGGCATCTCACAGAGGGACATCCATGAGAAGGTCCCAGGAGCAGACATCAGTTTCCTGTTCACCACTTCTGGGTTTTCACTCTAAATAGCCAAGATTTTCTTCCTTTGGAGTTTTCTTTGTGAAATACACCCGAGAAGGAACAGTGACAAGAAGCTCATGGGGGTTAACATTGGTCCAAGATTCTTCAAAACTTGATGACAAACAACCAAAACCTTATTTAACCCCAACTATGCATTTGCTTTCCCAAATTTCCTCCTACACAAAAAGAGTGCCTTGACAATAGAAAATCCTAAAGTACTCTACCCAGCATTGACAGAAAGATTGGAATCTCTTTTTGTAAATACACATGATAGTGTTTATAGTATATTTACAATTGATGTTATTTTTTTCAATGCATTTCAAGCATATTCTGATCTACATAGAACATTTTAAATCACATCTGACTATAATTAGCCACATAAAATTACAATATGCCAAAGAGTAGCAAGGTGACAAAATAGAATACAAATAATAAAAACAACAACAAATAGTTCTGTAATGGGATCATCATGAGGAGCGAGTGGCTAATCGGGCAGTTCACCAGAGAAGGCTCAGGTGAGACCAACTCCCAGGAGAAAAAGGAATGTTCTCTATTTTAACAGAATGCTGAGTTTAACAGACTTATCAAAATCAACATTTCAGTCTACACACTTGCACAGTCACACACACATATACACCATAAAATTCAGAGGGACATCAAAGGCTTATACATTGAGCTTGTCACCTCAATGTTTCCGTCTCCTGACTTATGAAGCCCCTCTCCGGGTAAGATCTGAGCTTCCCATCCTAACATACAGGATTACAAAAGAAGAAGCAACCCTGCTGGCACTTATGTACATGAGGATGCAATGTCTATTCGCAAGAATACTCACTGGTTCTAAGGCATTTTTATCACTTTTAAGGAATATTTACAATGAATCATTTGATTTCAGCAAAACACAGACATTCAAACCATTTCAAAATTGCAATTCAGTGTACTTGGAACTAACAACCAGCACAGAGATGTACAGTGGGAGGGGACCTATCTTGCATGGTGTCAGCATGCTACCTGCCAAAATGCTGCAATGGAAAAGTGAGGCCCCCAGATCAGAGGCAAAAGCAAGCTTTGTTTTTGCCATGATTTCAACAGCTGTGCCTGCCTCCTTTCCGGCATTGATGCACCGTTTTATCTAACAGCAGGAAAGGAGATGATTGTGTAGTGTAGCAGCAGATTCAAAAGGAGAGAATGCTGATGCAGAGGCTACAACTCTACAACTCGATTTCCTCAGAGACTGTACCCTCAGAAGCCCAGGATGCTGGGCGACGCCATAATGAGATGGAACTAACTCAATGGAGCGTGACAAGTTATCACATTACAAGTCAGTTGGAACATCTGATGGAGTCACGGTGTTTTTCCCTCACTGTGGATAGAACAAAGAATAAGAAGGCTCTTAAAGTTACAGCTCCGAGGCAGGTCATACGATGAGATGACTTCTTTATCAAGTGAGGCCTGGCTTTGGTCACAAAACCTGATGGGGTGCCAAAACACTCAGAAATCAACATAATATTCCAATGCAATATTTTTATAAATGAAGAAACATGAAAAATATCCAAGACAAGCTAACTGTGAGTTTTTTTATTAAAAAAATGAAATGACACTGCATTTTTCACCACTCAACTCACCAGCCTCATCCTGGTCTAGATCCTGCTCTACACAGGAGGCATCAAATGAGGCCTGAGCCGGGAAGCTTGACAAATACAGAGCACTGTTATCCTTGAGCACTTCCTAGAGTCCACATAGGGTCCCAGACTCTCCATGAGCAGTCTCCCATTTCTTGCAAAGGTTGATATCACCATTATTGGTCCATTTTACAGATGAGGCAACTAAGGTTCTCAAAAGCCAAGTAGGAGGATCAGGAGTTGAACTCTTGGAGTCTAATTCCCTCCTCTGTGCTCTTTCCACCCTTTATGCCGTTATTCCCTAATAATGAAACACAGAGTAAAACTTGTCTAATGCATTCTAAGGACTAGAAATAATACAGAGAGGTCAGCTGGGGCTCTCCGATGCCTGAGTTGAGGTTGATGGCTAAAATATTCATTACCGTCCCAGAAAAAGGCCTATGGTTCAGTGTAGAAGCTTGTTAGCAAAATCCATATTAGAAATACAGTTCTAAGGATAGTCAAGGTAAAATCTAAACTTGGCACAGGAAGAGGAGATAGAGAAAAGTTTATAGCTCCCTTTTGTGTATTTACTGATTTTACTTTTGTTTGCAGCTAGGTGTTTAGATAAAGGTTGGTACAAAGAAACCAGGTATTATTGAAATATGAACTTTATAGGAAAGGATGCTCAGCCCTTTCCCCATCTGTCCTGTCCTAGAACACATTCTAACACAGTAGTTCTCAACTTGTAGATCGTGACCTCTTTGTAACAATGAAAATACATCACGGCATTAGGAAGGTTGAGAACCATTGCTTTAACACCAATCAGCAATTTTCAATCTAGTTTTCTGCTGGATTAGTTTTGAGCCATCTTGTATACAGTGGAAGAGTTATCTATGGCCTTGTGGTAGATATAACTACTGCTATCCCTGATTAACCCAGGACAGTCAGTCAACAGCTGGACCTGTTCCTCACCCATATGCACTGCATTGCCAACTTTCATTTCTTACTGCTAGATTCATTCTTAGCCTCTCTCCTAAGTGTCATGGAGAAGGACGCTAGATTTTTGTAATAGCATCTTAACATTTTCCATTTTCTTAGCACTTTATAATTAAGTTCATTAACTTCAGTATCTTCTTTTTAGTCAGATAATTATTCTCCTTCCCTCTTGTGTCTCAAGTGAAAATGCAATTGCTCTATACATGTGAATTGATGACAACAGTTCTTCTAGCTCTAAAGTGCTGTGTCAATGTGTCTAGGAAGATGTGCTAAAAACAAAGGTAGAAGAAGCGGAATGTAAGCATGTAGGGGAGATGAATCAGAAAGGAGGGTCTGGGTAGGAAGAGCAAGGTAAGACCACCTCAGGTGTCATATATTAGGAACAGAGGATTTGTTTTTAACAGGAGCAAAAAAAGTAACAAGTGTCAGGCTGTAATCTGAGGAGAGGATGTGGCAGTGGGAAAACAGAGGGAGAAAGATAATACCATATATTATAGATACAAGAAATGTGTTTTCAAACGCTCCCAAGTAATCCTGATGCTCACCGAAATCTGAAAGTCACTGGGCTACAGCAATGCTTTTATTTAAAGATATTTTCATTAAATTACTGTGCCAACACAAAAATTACTAAAATGGAAGTGGTAGAGCTCTAAGAACTGAGGAGAATCTGGTAAGAGCTCTTGGCAAATGAGGATGTGATAGACAAATTTATGCCCAACACTAGCACAGATGTTCCTAAAAATGTGGTTAACATGATACAACTCCTGTTCATATGATGACCAGATGCCAAACTATTGATCTGTCCCAAGACCATGGCTCCATAACCAAAACAAGGGACAAAGTTTACCTCCAACCATTTGACGGTGCTCCTGAGTGGGAGAAAGAGAAGTGGCTTGGCTCAGTCTAAGTCGATTGTGGTGAGGAGAGATGGTTTGGGATACTGCTAGAGCAGTGAGGTGGCTAAAGGTAGCTGCTGAGATAATTGAAAAGAGCAAGTAAAGTTTAAGCAAGAAAAAGAAAGTTTATTAATGACTTGCACAGCAAGCTGGGCCCCATCCTAATGACTGCCGACTCCATGGAAAACACAGTTTGGGGTTTTATACACAACTTTGAGGAGTATTGTCTACTTCTTAGAGGTCTCCCAGGGTCTTAATTAATTCTGTCCTCAAAACTTCTTATAAGTCTCCCAGGGTCTTAATTAACTTTGTTTTCAAGACCTTGCCCACTTACAAGGTCTTGAAAACAATGCACCTACAAGATCTTGATAACAACCCATGTGCAAAGTCTCAATCAGCCTTATATCCATAATAGGCTTATTTCAAAGTTCTGACCAAGACAAATCCCAAATAGCCTGACCCAATCTTCCATCCACCCTTCTCATGTCCAGTTAACTGCCTAACAATGCCAATAGTGCCAATGTATGATGCTATGTTACAACTTATAGAATTTATCCCAAATTCCTGGAGAGATAAGGAGGAAATAGGAAATTAAAGCCCGTATAAGAAAAAGGGGAAGAAAAGAAAAAGTTATTTTCATGTGATTCCATTCTGAGCAACAAGCATCAACACATTATGCCAGGTTGGATCAAAGCTATAGACTTCTACATCCACTGCTGAGGAATGCAGAATTCAATGTCACAAATAGATCTGAGGGCAATGAAGAACTCGGAGGAAGAAAAAGGGGGGCTAATGTTCGCTCTTATGTTTTAGTAATCTTGGAAAAATGAGTCTGATGAAGAATAGGAGATAGGAATAGGATGTCTCCTTCCTGCTTGGCAATCACAAAATCTGAAAGTGATCCAGAAAAATACACAGGGAGCATACTTCAGAGGAGCTTGATCCCTGCATTCTGCATACTTACCATTCTAATTGATCTCTATGTTAATCAAGGCACTTTTGAGAAAAATTATCTTTTGGGTCCTCAAGAGCTTGTTGGTGATTAATTACTCTTATGGGTCAAAGGAAAGCATATGTAACTCTTGACTAGATTACATTATTAGAGCATAGCATTCAGTCTTTCTTTACTATATTAATTTTCTTTAAAGGAAACCTCTACCTTGAAATTAAAAATAAATTTCAGCCCAGAACTCTGCAGGAGAGATTCACAGACACAGGGGAGACTCTCAGGAGGTCATCATTTGCCCCCTGCCCAGGCCAGATGAGAAGTGGCTGCAACCGAAAGAAGAAAAGAGAAGGATGGCAGCCATGGGCAGTTCTCAAAAAGGAGGTCATGACTTGCTTTTGTATTTAGATTTTAAATCTAACCAACCAGAATTGTGTATCTATTTTCCAGCTAGTTTATCTAAGGCCCTGTAGCTTTTATGGGAGCTTTTAGGAAAAACTTGTATGTATCATGAACACGACTTGCACCCCTATCAGCACTCCCAGAAGCACTGCTAGTTGGTGAGCAGGTGTCTACCTGGGTCACCTCTAATCCTTGAGCAGAATCTTGAGCTTTTAGTATTGACATGGGGGGACTGAGACTTAGGTAGGTAACACAACCAGCTTCTTACTTGGTAAAATGTCAAAACTAAATTTGAATTCAAGCCAGTCAGATTTCAAGGTCCATCCTTTGACCCCCATGTTATGATATTATCACTATGTTTTGTTTGTTCTCATTAATTAAAGGGAAGCTCTCTAAGCCAATTGTGTTTTACCTTTAATTCTCCTGTCTCAAGATAACTTCCTTTCCCTTTCATAATACAAAGAAAAAAAGAAAAAGTTGAATTCATGGAGGGGCATCTTTACCTAGGGGAGGAGGTGGAGAAAAAGTGCACAGTTCCTATAAAGTGTGCCCGACATGCAACGTGGGAGAACAGAAATGGACTGTCTCACAGATCTGGAGGTTAGGTTGGCTCCCTGAGGGAGAATACACTCCGTGACTCTGTTGTACCCGCAGGTGTCATCAGAAGTCCTTGGTGGGCTTTTGGCTTATGCAGCCTAACCCATCTCTGCCTCTCCCATCACATGTTGTTTTCAATATGTTTGTGTTCAAATTTCCTTCCTCTTGTGAAGACACCTTTTATATTGCATTCAGGCTACCCTAATATTTTACCTTAATCGGATTATACCTACAAAGACTCAGTTTCCAAATAACATCACATTACTAGGTACTAGAGGTCAGGACTTGAACAAATGTTTTTGGAGACATAATCTAACCCATGACAGTCTCTCGCCTCTCTCTTGCCTCCTGAAATAAAGGATGAGGTCCTTTTGGAGAACACTCTTCTTAGTGGCTTCCCTAACCAGAGAAATCCTTCTAGACTGCAGTGGTTCTCAACCTTCCTAATGCCTCCTGATGCCGTGACCCTTTAATACAGTTTGGCATGTTGGGGAAACCCCCAACCATAAAATTATTTTCATTGCTACTTCATAACTGTAATTTTGCTACTGTTATGAATCGTAATGTAAGTATCTGATATGCAGGATGTATTTTCATTGTTACAAAGGGATCGCAACTCACAGGCTAAGAACCTCTGCTGTAGAGAATTCTATCTGTATTGCTGTATTCAGCAACTCAAATTTGCATTGGCGATTCTCCCCTGCTTCTGGAATGCCTATTATTCCAGGGCTTTGCAAATCAAAACAAACTACTGACCTCACTGAAAATATCAGCTGTGATTTGTCTCCTCAATCAATGACAACCAAAAATACTCTATCCATTCTGAAAGCCACCTATAAACTGCGATCTCTGCAGAACTCTCCTGTGATCCTACAAACTTCCCTCTTTCACCTCTGTTCCCTGGTGGGTTGTTTTCTCTGTGATGTTGAACTTTTTATATTCTGCCTTCTGATTTCCATGATGAGGACTTTCTCCCTTACATGCTATATTTTACGAGTTGTGGGCACAGCGAATAATCACATTTGTCTTTCATTGCTCACATTTCCAGGCATACTATACCTTTCCCAGAGAGGATGCTGACTGAATGTTTGACAAATTGACAGATATGCTGTCAAAAGTTCAGAACATTTTGCATCCCCACAATGATAGTTGCGACAGAAAGAATAGGGATGAATCTAATGTCAATTCATGTCTTTGAGCCCTGACTTACACATCAGTAAAATGTAGACAATAAAAACTATTTTGCCTTGATACCACAAAAACACAGAGAACCTTTAAAAAAAAAAAAAACTTCTTCATACGATTTATTGTACATGGTAAATATTGAATAAATACTTCTTGGCTGTGAATGTGTTAATTTCCTGACTCTGCTTTAGTGAAAATTCTTGAGTCTTGGCCAAGGCATATAAACCAAAGCTACAGCATGGATTTGGGTTACTTCCTTTTCTTTCTGGACAATCAATTCAGGTGTACCTGGGAAAATCATAGTCCTTTGTTGTTTCTGTTGGGTCCAATTGCTCTTCATTTTGTTAATTTCTGCTCTGATTCATTTAATAAAGGTTATGAGGTGGCTGGTCCTCATTGAGATTTAAGCCTCACCACCACATTTACCCATCCTCCCTTATGTAACTACCACAGATTGATGTACTCGCCGAGGCACAGACAATGTTTGCTTAAGCATGCCACCATTCTCAGCAGGTGCTCAGTAAATGATGGATTGAATTGAACCTCTCCACTTCCATCTGTTGTTCCTCTTCTAGCCGCCTCAGTACTCCTTTTAAAAATGAATATTGTCTATGGTTTCTATTTGCCAATTTGAAATAAAATTCATACAACTCTCCCTTCACCCACATTTTTTTTCAATTCAATATAACGCCCTAACTATAATATAAAGAAGCAAAGCAAAAATAATTATTTAAAATGAAAAAACATGCATCTCAATTCACAAACGATCAAGCATGCCTGCATTAGAAGAAAAAATGAAGAGTTAGATACCTCTGAAGTTTTATGCTCAAGAGCAGCAGTACAACTAACTTTAGAAAACTGTGAGTGAAATTAGGGTTTTCTAGACTATTTGGAGAATCATTGTGACTATGATAGCTACAAAGTCAAGCTGAGACTCTTATGTACATATCATTTGTGTTACTATTTGGGGTAAGATTTTCCAAAATGGTGAGTGCTTGGTAAGTTCTCAACAAAAATAGTATGACCTTCTTCTGGCTTAGATGGTAGTTGTGTTCCTGAAAACTTCATCTTATGTCAAATTATGCAAAAATTATTTTATGTACAGACATATATCTTTGTGTGTGTGTGTGTGTGTGTGTGTAGAGAGAGAGATAAAAACAATGGGAATTTATGTTTCCTCTACCTAAATTGTAACATGAATGTTGGATGTCAAAGTATGCAGAGCAATTAATTTTGTGTGCAGGACTGTCTTTCATTTTAACAAACATCTGCAGAGATGAGGGGTTCTTAACCCTTACCAAGGTTAAAAGTGCTTCCCTGTTTTCTTCTGCAAGTGTCCTGGGCCCACAGAGTGCAGCACCCCCATCGAGAACCCCTCACCTGGATGAAATTCTTTCAGACTCTAGCTCTGTGCATGATTTCTCCTTTCAACAGTATCCACAGTGAAATCTCTAATCTCCTTCACATTTCTCCTAAAATCCTATTAGCCAAAGAGATAAATCTCAAGCCCTGATGGTTCAAACTTGACATCCATCGCAACAATGTATGGTAAAAAGTGAACACACTCAAAAAAGAGAAAACTTCTCTTTCTTAGTTACTTCTTTATGCATAATTTTTTTTAAAAAGATAGACTCAATTTTCACATCTTAGTTCTTGTTCACCTACTACCTACCACATGATAGGAATTTGTATATGGAATGAAGGATGATGATGAGATAGTTCACATCTGCAGGACAAGGGAGGCTAATAAAAATATGACATCACTTAGTAACAACAGGTGCTTCTGTGCCTGGCACTAAACTCTGACACGCATGCTAATTCATCTCATTATCAATGAATTAGCGCAATTTATTCATCTCTTTCTCCCTTGTTAGTCACTGCAGTCTAGCTCAGTGAATTACAGAGGGTCGTAATTATTGTTATTGTTGTTCCTCTGTGAGCTTGTCTATTCTTGTATTTAATATAGTATTAACGCTAAGAGGCAGCCTTCATAGTAAGTACTTGCCACCTGCTAAAATGTAAATACCAACAGAACAAGATTTTTGTCATTTTGAATCAGTGATACATGGCTATATCCCCACCCTAGAGTCTAGAAAGTGACCTGGCATATTGTAGATGCCCCAAAGCCAAAATGTCTGGAGTAAATGAATAAATAAATGAACACTGTGTCCAATATGTGTGAAAACCACAGTGAACATAAAGGTAGAAAGATAAACTTTGTGTTACACTTACAGTGTTGCAGTCACATGTGGACATCAACTCCTATCAGTGATGTGAGGGCTGACACCTGTTTGTATATAGTTCTATAAGAATTTATAAAAAAAAAAGAGGGGGATGTTTCTTGTGGGTTGAGATACTGGATGAAGAATCATCCAGCCCAAAATATCAATAGTTCCCAGGCTAACACACTTCTTTGCTGCAGGGGGCTATTTTGTGTATCACAGGATAACCAGCACCGCCAGGTGTGGCAACTATATTTATCTGTGACACTTGTGCCAAATATCCCCTGGAAGAGAACCACTGAACTGAAGGATAAAAATTACGAGACAAACAAGTGGAGAGGAGAAAAATATGAGCTTCTAGATGATGGAATCTGTACCAGACCATCTTTATCTTTTGTATTCTAGCAAATAGCATTAGTGATGATAATAAAAAGAAATAATGAATACCTTATACTTATATTGCTCTTATAATCCATCATGATCTGAAAATTTTTTCAAATTTAGACACATGTGATTCTTACAACAACCCTATAGGAAAACAGGGTTGATATTAACTTCTTCTCCTAAAAAATAAAACAAATAATCTAGATAAGCAAATGAAGCACTCATAGCACCTCTAGATTGGTCTTTGTTCTTTTCAGGACTTTCCTTCAATAATCATTGCATTTTAGCCATTCTAACCTTTCAGATGACTCGTTCTCTCAATCAGGTACTGGCTGTATTAAGTCACAACTGTTTAGTAACTTCTGTGTGCTATGGTTCATCCATTTTACAATACTTACTCTATTCCAGGCACTTTACTAGACACCGAGGCTAAAACTCTGAGTAATGGACATCTTTTTAAAAATTTTTTTCAAATTAATTTAAGGGTACAAATGTTTAGGGTACATTGTATTCAATTCTGAGGTAAAATTCAAGTTGTAGTTGAACCCTTCACCCAGGGGGCGTGCTGAACACTCTCACATTGTGAACATTAGGTGAGATCCAGCCAATTCCTCCCCCTCTTTTGCCCTCCCCCTTCCTAGACTATATTTGTGTTTTTTCTTTCATGTGGGCATGTGGTTGTTTATATATTGGTTTCATATTAGTACTGTGTACACTGGATACCTCTTTTTCCATTCTTGATAGAGACTTAACTGACTCCTTTTTTAGACAGGAAAATACTTGACAGTGTGTGGAAAGTTTGGCATTTTTTCACTAAAAGAATTCAGATTATGGGGTATAGAGGAAGGTCTTATAACTCTAAAATCACGTTTGAGGAAAATATTAGAAGAGTATAAATGAAGTTGGGCACAATAAAACTGAAAATTTTTTCGAATAAGTTCAGAGAGACAAAAAGCAAAATAAAAGCAAATACCTGACCAAACATGGAGCCATATGAAAAACATAAAACTTCATTAGAAAGAAACCTAATTTTTTCTTCTAGCATTTCCATCATTTAGCTTGCTGATCTATGGCAAGCCTTTTAACCTCTCTGGGTCTCACTCAAGATTATCTCCCGCTGTCAGAGAAGCTTCTCAGACATGGATTTGGAACAACAGTGCAGCCCCTATTATCACTGCTGCTGCACTGCACTCGTGCACAAGCACAGCAATCAGAAAGTTCTCTGAAACTGCAATGCTCGTGCTCGTGTTCTGCTGAGCCCTGACCCTGGAAGGCCAGGAGTGGAGAAGCACAACAGTGGCAGTGCAGCGTGAAGGCCAAATCCAAGGCAGAGTGGCTCCAGCCAGCTATGCCCATTGGTCTTGAAGCTTCTAATTTGCATAGGGATCCCTCCAGAACTATTGTGGTCAAGATGGAGTAGTCCCCGACAGGTGACTGACATTGCCTGTGACTGCATTTTTTCTGTACAAATAATGTTCTATTGGGAATTATTTTGTTTATTCCATGTTAATATAAGTGGGCTAACAATTAGGTGACATTGCTTGTATTTGTTAAGTAAAGTCCAAGTTGTAGTTGAGCCCTTTACCCACGAAGTGAGCCCTATACCTCTACATTGCGTCCCTTAGGTGAGAGCTCACCATACCCTTCCTTTCTCTTGCCTCCTCCCTTCCCTCCATTTGAATTTAATTATGTTTTTTCTGGTGTAGGCGTGCAGTGATTCATCTACTAGTTTCATATTAGTATTGAGTATATTGCATGTTTGCTTTTCCATTCTTGTGATGCTTTGCCAAGTTCCCATCAACTCATTAATGGGTAAACGCACTATGGTGTAAGTGAGGCACCTTCTAAAAGAATTCTCCACTCATACAGATTCTGCCTTAATCTCTAATTATCCAGAAAAGAGAGTGGGGTCCCTTCTTATTGCTTCTCCCACCAACTGAAAAAGGAGTTTGGGATGATGAGAACTGATTTTTTAAAATAAATTATATTAACTTTTGATTTGGGGAGGAAGGGAATGCATAAATCAATAACTAAACAGAAGTCCATAAAAACCTGTGCTACATGTTCATCTGAGAGGGGGAATAGTTTTTACATCATTCATTCATTGAGGAAGGAACAAAAGTAAAGGTTCCTTGGCCTTTAAAAAATGCATATGCATGAAATTGTCTATAACTTTTAGGTGCTATGGAAATACTCTGAAGCACTGAGTCAAATTCAGTTCAAACAATGCCTTTATATGATCATCATATCAATTATTTCCAAACCCATGATCCTGCAAAGCTATTTAACTGCTGCACAAAATACTTTTTTTTTTTTTGAGACAGAGCCTCAAGCTGTCGCCCTGGGTAGAGTGTTGTGGCATTAGAACTCACAGCAACCTCCAATTCCTGGGCTCAAGCGAGTCTCCTGCCTCTGCCTCCCAAGGAGCTGGGACTGCAGGTGCCCGCCACAACACCCAGCCATTTTTTTGTTTTGGTTGCAGCCGTCATTGTTGTTTGGTGGGCCCAGGCTGGATTTGAACCCGCCAGCTTAGGTGTATGTGGCTGGCGCCTTAGCCCGCTGAGCCACAGGCGCCGAGCCAGCACAAAATACTTTTAGGACCTCCAATAACTCTCTACCCTGGAGAAGAAATAAGTACATTGTTTGGATTTTCCAACACCAAATCCCAAGCACATTGACCAGATACATGCAGATCGTTTTTGGTTTAATGGAAATATTGATGAAGGGCGTCAAACAAAATGCTCAGGATCTGTTGGAGAAATGTCCCTGAGGCTGGTGTGTTCTGACGCCTGATCACGGCCTACACATACAGGTGCTTTCACTCTTGTACAAAAACAGAAGAGCAGCCATCACAGAAACATGTGACCATAACCTCTCTAGCTTTCCTCCTTCCCGTCGGCTATGCCGTCCCCAGAGTATGAGATTATTTCTTGACTTGTTCAGTTTAGGTGGTTACAACACACACTAGAGGGTGAAGGTCCAAGAATTGTCTCAGACACTTCCAGTCGGTCCCCTGGGTGAGCACACAGGTAGACTGAGAATGTCACAACAGCAGGTAAATACACATCCGTTAGGAATGACTTCAGGGAAAACTGTTGAACAGTTGAAAGAAACGCTGTACCCACAGACTGAATGTTATGTAAATATACACAGAAATTTTAATTCTCACAGGATGCCTGAAACAGGAAAGCTTGATCTTTTCCACAAATGGTAAGTTTTTAGAATTTCATAGAGAAGAAAATATGCAAAATGACATAAAAGACTGGGAGAAGATGACTCAGTTAACATATAAAAAAACCATCATCACAACTCATTTTTCTGGTGTTAATTACTACTCACTGACTGTGATGCTTACCATGAAAATTTCTGAACTAGCTAAAAAAGAGTAACGCAAACCAAGTATCGGCAGGAAAACGCAGATATAGAACACATTACATTTTACACAGGGATCCTTGAGAAGGAAGAGCCAAAAGCGCATGACTCTGATCAGTAATTATATTTGATCCCTGATGCAGGCAGGAGACGCACAATGTGTGCATCTTATTCCCATTAATTCTGCTTGTATGTTTTAAATTGAGCCAATAAACTGTGTGATCCGAGCATCTTCATTCAGTCTGAAAAACTTTGCTCCTTAACCTATAAATAGTGTTTGGTAGTTATTATGCTTGGAAGTCCAAAGGCATTAGGAATGTCCCTCACGGAGAAGAGGAAGAATCTGGCATTCACAGTGGGTCATCGCAAGAAGAGCCAGATGCCCAGGCCCCTCTCCAAGCATCTTCACAGGACGGATCACTTGGTAATCACTCAGTTATCACGGAACTCTGTTCTCCTCCTACCACGGATCTCTGCTGACATCAGGATTTACCACTCCTCTAACCCCTAAAGTCATCCACAAGAAAAAGAGATGCCCTTTATCCTTGTTCCCACAGGAGACCCTGGTTCTCCAGTTACCCAACTCTTAAATCCTTCTTCCTAAGCCTCTCAGGAGGCCAACTTCTGGAAAGATAATCACACTGAAATTACTAAAATAAGAAAGACATATAAACATAATAGGATTGTAAACACAATGGATGGTGTTTAGCTGCACTCACAAGTAAACATTATTGCTATTAAAGTTTGACCACAGGACACGGAAAAATGAATGCATATTGTCAGGAAATATTTTCTAGCTTTATCAATAAAACTAACACTAAGAAAATAGCTCTCATGAGTTATTTCTATTTTAGAGGAACGTGAATTAAATAGGAAGAGCTACAAAGACCATGAGTTTGACAATGTAGCAAAAATGAAAAGTGAGTCTAGATGTTCTGGGTCAGATTTGAGGCATTAGTCCTCGGCCTCTGTCTGACAACATAATAATACACTATTTTATTAAACCACCTTTAGCCTTTTGTTCGTCCTCCCTCAAATGGCACAATTAACAAATTGTGAGTTATGTCTGTGATATCTAATAAAAAGTGAAAGATCCTAACAAGGTTTATTAAAATTACTTTGTCTTTTCTTCAATTGCGGAAAAGTATAGGTTGACAGACTAAAAGCCTAATTTCTTTTCAGCAAGTGAGTATTTAAAAAAAAAAGTAAAAGTATGAATTTCTTGTATTTAAACCATGATTTCCAAATTGATAATTTAGTTAAGAACAAGTACTACTACTCCCATAATTTATGTCTTGCCATGGACACAATTTCCATAATTACTTAAGACGAAATATTGTTTTGGCACAGTCTTACTAGATAGAATGCCATGGCATCATAGCTGAGAGTAACCTCAAATTCCTAGGTTGGAGCAATCCTCTTGTCTCAGCCTCTCAAGTAGTTAGGACTATCAGTGCCCACAACATGCCTAGCTAGTTATTCTATTTTTAGTAGAGACAGGGTCTTGCTCTTGTTCAGTCTGGTCTTGAACTCCTGAGCTCAGGTGATCCACATGCCTCAGCCTCCCATAATGATAGGATTATAGGCATGAGCCACTGTTCTCAGCCTAGGAAAAAATATTAACTTGTCACCAAATCATCTCAGCAGGTGGATCTAATAGGAAGGTGTCAGGTTAGTCTTATATTGTATCATAAGACTGCTAAGAGTATGTTATTTTATAGTATTCAAAGAAACAAGCTCCTGCAATTAAGTGAATTAGAGAACTATATTCAGTATATGTATAACACCCCCATCTCGAAACAAATGTATTTTTCTTTTTGGGTGTAGTCTAGTTAAGAAGAGAATAGGATATTTAAATGAGAAATTTTATAATTGAAATACACAACATAAAAGATCATTTTAAAAGGTTGTTTCTGCTTTATATAAAAAATTAATAATTTAATCTCCCCCACTTCTCAGGCCCTCTTCTCACACACATGCACGTATCTTGGGCAGATTTGGGGGTTTATTTGAGTAAGAATTTAAATGATAATGCAAACCTGAATGATTCTTACTTAATTATTTCCTCTTTTGAGAGATACTTAGAGAAACTTGTCATTACTGGCCTGTTCAGAATGAAATGCTTTCAACATCATTTTAACAAGTAGCTTTTGTCAGCATTAAAAAACAAAGTTGAAGCATGCTTCTGCTTACAGAAAAGAGAATGGACCTTAGTTTGAATGGTGCACATCCTTTGAAATGAGACTTTCTTAAACCTGGTTTCTTGTCTTAGCTTTTAAAAGGAGCAGCAAAAGATATAGTTTTTACAACCAAAGTTGACTTTGAAGAGATTGAATTTATAGTCTATGAAATCATTTGCTCCAGGCAAGTCATTTTTTTGGCAAAATGGCTGAGTACAAGCTGGGTAATGATGTGGTAACCTGGAAAAAGAGCACAAATTTTATATCATGCCCTGGCTCTACCACTTATAAGCTGTTGTGGTCTTGGGAAAAGTACTCAGTCATTTTTGCTATATTTTTTTCTTTTTTCTTCTCAAAAAAAGGGGATGGGTAGGGAATAACAATAAATACCTACACTTCATAGTTGCTGTGAAATCTTATGGTATTGTAGATGCCTGTGAAACAATTTGCAGAGCTATGCTGTAGGTTAGTAACTGGTAACTACCACATTCTGATCATGTCTTCCACTTTAGTTTCCTATGCTTCCCCCCCACACAACAACATTGGGAGATAAACTCCAATCTCCATATTCAAGTTGAATTACTTAAAGCTTAGAGGTTCAGTGACTCGCCCCTTGGCACCAATGGCTGATGGGAGTGTCCTGAATCCAACTCTGAATAGTGCTTTCCACGGCTCATGCTGCCTGGGAAAAACCCGGCTTCAGATTGGCTCAGGTGACAATAGTGAGGCTGTGTCTGTGTGAGAACAGACCCATTTTATTTGGCTAAATAATCCCCTGGGAGAGTACTTCCGGGAAGAGTGGGGTGGAGAGTATTAGAAATGTACCCACACTTTCTGGTCAGTTCCAGAGGTGAGGTTGCAACTTCACTCAGGCACATTACAATGTTACTGAATCTTTGCTTCTCTGGCTATGGAGGAAAATATTTTTTTTTCCTATTTATTACTCTGAATGCCAACTAATTCCTCAAATATCATCACATTAGTTATGTAAATCTAGGTAACTTCTCTCCCTAAAGTAGCAGTCTTTGATATTGCTATTTTTTAGAGTATTAGCAATAAAAAAGGTTAGATTCAAAGGAAAGGCAAATAATTATGATATAAAATGAAAAGGTAAAATGTGTATCTCCTAATAAAATAATGCAATAAATCACTTGGAAGGAGAATTTTAGAAGAAAGATGCAATTAATTTAATCTGAGAAGATACTAACCTTGAACATGCCAGAAAATCCTTACAGGGTCGTATGTAAGATTTTTTAATAAAAAGCACAGACCTTGACTAACACAAGTCAATGCTCTACCCTTTACCTCCACATTCTCTAATTTAATGAATCAATAAATGTGCTCTTTCTCCACATAAACAAATCTGAAAATCCAATTTCTCATTGACATTAAAATCATTGTTCCAGGACTGAGCCCCTACTACAGACCCATTGTCACTGGGCCTCACAGTCACTGTAAAACTTTCTTTTTGTTTTGGATGAGATTACTAATCTTGAGGCTAATAATAATGTGTTCAGTTCCAAGCAAAAGGTAATTAGGAGGCTCAAATGATTTTCTTAGGTCAAAATGACCATTAAATATAGATTATTTATTCCCAGAGTATTGTGGTTTGCAGTATACTCCCCATAAATTTATATGTTGATGTTCTAATCCCCAATATCTCAAAAATGTGACCTTAGTTAGAAATAAAGTCATTGCAGATAAATTAATTAAATTAAGATGAGATCATACTGGAGGAGGATAGGCCTCTACTACAATATGACTAGTATCCTTATTAAAAGGAGGTATTTAAATGCACAGAGAGAGAATTCCTGTGAACATGAAAGCAAAGATTGTGAACAGAGGGCCACAGAAGACTAACATCAAACCACCAGACTCTAGAGACGAGGCATAGAGTATATTCTATCACACAGGCTCAAAAGATACCGACCCTAATGACACCTTGACTGATCTCAGACCTCGAATCTCCAGAACCGTAGGGCGATGGATTTCAGTGGTTTAAGCCACTCAGTTTGTGGTATTTTATTATAATAGACCTGCTAGAAAACTAATGCACTGAGATTGTCTCAGCAATGTGCTGCTGAGACTTATTGTTCCATTTTCCAGTTAAAGAAGCTATAAAAGTGTATGGAAATAACAAGACAAAGTACAAGGAGCTTATTTTGTCTCAAGGCTGAGCAGATGATGCAAAAGTGTTAAGGGGAAAATAAATGAAAAATGTCTAGGATGTACTTAGTCTTCCTTATGCATTAGGAGACAATATAAATCAACAGATTAATAAAATCATAAACCTAAAAGCTTTGTATATTGTATCCTTCAACTCACCTTAGAGGACAGAAGAAGCTTTCCATGAGCAAAGAAACAAAACTATGTAGTTCTGGAGTCCTACTTAATGGTCCTCACGTCCTGCAATCACCATAACTATTGACTTTTGCATATCATGGTGGAACTTGCAGAAATTGTATCCGTTTCTAGCACCATAGAGACATTTAATAATAACAGCTATCAAGATGCCCATATCTGTCTTAGAAATGAATTGACGTTCTGACTGATCATGAGAATTGAGAGATAAAATTAGTTGATAGATGTATGTGTTCCTTATTTTAAATGTCAGTGTAAATGAGCAATGTCACAGAGACAATGATGCAGGAGATGTCAGCCTTCAGCCTCACAAAAACAGCAAACAAGTATGGACAGCTGTCCTTAAACCAAAACAGCACAGGGAGGGCTCAGGAGACCAAGACAAAAGTACAGCAACACAGTGAGCAAACAACAGAAAATATGCACCTAGAAAAGTCTGCAATGAGCTTAGCAGACAAGGAGTGAAGAGGACAGGTGGAAGCTATGAGAATCAGCCACAGCGGCCTAATATGCAGACACTTTCATCTCTTGTTGCTGAGGGGTCCAACAGCTATACCCATGGGGGAACCCTGGAGAGGGAAACGTGGTTGCACAGCTAAACAATGCTGCGTCAGAAATGAAGCTGCCTCCTCTCCCATGCCTCAGCTTCAGAGCTCAGTTTCAGACCAAAGCTCAGTGGCCCTCCTGGTTTCCATTCACTGCAGCCTTCACCAAGCATGCTCGTTCATGCTCCAGGCCCCAGAGCTAACTCCCATTGCACTGGCCCATGCTCCAGGCACTGGCTCAGCTGTCACTGAGAGGTGGGCCTTGGCACAACCTCACTTTCACTCTACACACACCTACATCTTCATTCCTGGATGCCCGGGCTGTTTTACAAGCATCAATGACAGGTGGTTTTTTAAGGTTTAACTTTAATATAAGCCCTGGAGTAGATGTATTATATCCATTTCACAGAGGGGGAAAAAAAGAGAGAGAGAACTTAATCAACACATATAATGGCCTAAAACCTGTAATTAGCAGAGTTCAGATTTTGAAATGATTATGTATCATTAAATACAAAAATAAACAGAACTATTTTCTTTGCTTCTTTTGTTTTTATTAGACTATAAATCCCATGAGAAAAGAGGCTCACCATTTTATCCTTTACAGTTAACACAGTACCTAGCATGTAGTGTTCACTCAGTAAGTTATATGCTGACGAATGAAGGAGATTTCACCGCTCAGATTTATTTAGACTGCAGGCACATGGGAAATATTTACTTAATGGTTGGTATGTATGTCTCCATAGCTACAGACATTTCCTTCTAGATTTTGCAGTGTCCTTAGAAACCGGACAAGTCAGATAGGCTAAATTTGAAGGAGGAAAAACTAATTTGTTGTCACTTGTATAAGGGAATATTGAATTCCTTTTAAAAAGTGCAACTTAAAATGTAAAATTACAATTTGAAAAACAATAGTTAACTGCAATAGTGGAAGGCTGCAACTTTTCACAACACTTTTGGTGTAACATATCCTATTACAAACGTTAACTTTTTAAATCCATATATTTAGAGATGTTCTTTCCTAGAATTTCATCTCCTTTTTCTTTATAATGGGTTTCATTGATGGTCCATATATCTAAATTACACTTAAATAAAACTCTTTGTCCTGTGAGGAGGACACTTCTAGACCTCTGCTTGGCCATCTGTCCTGTGAGATGATGAATGGAGCTTACTGAGCCATAGGATTGTTCTCAGGATTAGAAAGTGTCCATTTTCCCAACCTCCTCTTTATTTATACCTTATGGGGGGGCCATTCTCTGTCCCCTCCAAGGTCTTTAGATTCCGCCTGGGATTTCTAGACTTTTAGGTGGTATCAGCTACTACCTGCTCTCCGCTAATTCCAGAATATTTCTACATCCTTTATTGTTAACATTTTACTAGACATTGTATCTGGATGTCCCAATCCATATTCAGCTTGGACTATTCAAGACATGAGCCCCTATGAGTCTCTCCGGGTCCACCTCTGCTCTCACCGCAGGACACAGTGTTGCTGCCTCTGCATTTTCTGGGTAGTTGTCGGAGTCATCTCTTCCTTTAATTCATTCCCAATGTAAAATCGATAACCAAATCCCATCCATGTTACTTACAAAGTATCCTCTGAAACTAACTCCCCTTTCTGTTCCACAGCCAAGCTTTCATTTCTGGCTCCCATCACTGTCTTTTTGCACAACTAATTACCGGTTCCTCCCATTCCAGTCCACTGCTCACCTCCAGTCCCAGCTTTCTAACTATAAATAAAATCATCTTATCCACTTAAAAACTTAGCCTGTTCCTTAATTGTTTCTCACAGCTCAATGTCCCATTTGCAGCATACAAGGATCCAACCTAGTTTTTTGGTCTTATTTCCTGCCACATGCTTCGCACACATGTTTTTGCAGTCAATTTGAATTTTTTAAATCATCTCCAATATAAGCTGAGTCCTTTTTGATTCTCTGCTTGTTGGTATATGTGTATTTCAGAAATCCTTGTCTGAAATTCCTTACTTGTGATACACATATATCAACAAGCAGAAATCCTTGTCTGAAATTCCTTACCTCACTATTTGGCAAAATCCAACTTCTCCTTTATAAGCCAGATTAAATATCATCTTCTCTAAGAAATTTTTATTGCTTTTCCTCGAGGAACAAATCTTTGACTTTTGTTTTTGTGATTTTGAAGTACTTTTATTTGTTCTCCAAATATAGTGGGTAGAATCTTTTCAAAACATAGCTAAGATTGTATCATATTCCTGTTGAGTATTATTCAAAGGCTTCTTGTTCTATTATAGAATAAAGTCTAAACTCCTTACCCTTAGAACCAGGTGGCAAGGCTTCTACCCCATGCTCGACCCTTCAGTACATCAAAACCACCCCAAAATTCATTCATTAAAGAAGACAAGTGTGCCCCTGCCACTTGGAAGGCAATGTTAGTGATGGCATACCACGACATAGGGGGTAGCAAACTATAGCTTGGGGGGCTTGATCCAGCTCACTTGTCCTCACAAATAATGGTGTTGGAAAGACAACTATAACCATTCATTTGTACATAATCTACACCAACTTTTAGACTACAGTGACAGAGCTAGGTAGTTACTTCAATGGCCTTTTACAGAAAGATTTACCAATCTCTGATGTAGCCTGTAACCCCAAATATCTGCTCCTGTTGACTACCATATTCAAATCCCAGAAAAACACTCCTCAATGTTGGTTTACCTTTGTCTTCAAAACAAAGGTTACTTTTTATCCAAGTGGTGCAGAACTTTTCAGGTTGTGCCCTACTAACAGTAGAGATCTCCACCTCTTTGGAGGCTAGGAAGGGTCCAGTTCTTAAGATATCAGAAAGACACACCAGTTGTCAGATTCTTCCTCTCTACAATTATGAATGCAGTAGATACTTACACAATAAAATATAATTTCCCCAAAGTGCAAAGTGTCTATTTGCTTATTTCTCTACATGTTCTCATTTATAGTTCTAGAAACACTCACAATTTAACAAATTATATGTAACAATTTTATACATGGCAGTCAGGAAACATTTGTAATATTAAAATATTAGTTTTAAATTTCTACGTAAGTATATCTTGATATGTGTAGTATGATCGTAATTCTTTACCCTCATGACTATTCAACACTGAACACCAGAATTGATGATATTTATAAAAAATAACACACAAGTATTATAAAACTGAATTGAACATTATTTTATGTTTATATAAAATATAACTAAATTCTTAAAATAATTTTTATATGAATGTATTGTGACTAGTTTCATTCCTTTTATTGCAATAGGTAATTTTGAATGTTTTAGAAAACCAACTATTTAGAAAATTATATAAATAAATTTAATATTTTCAACTGTTAAAATAGTTTTCATGTTCATTGTGATAACATTTAAATTTTGTACAATCTGAAAACAATTAAATTTTATTTTTTAGTCATTTGGATTATTTCTGCCAATAAAAGATGTATTATGTGACTGTTTTTATTAAGCTTAATTTTTAAGCTTATGTGACTATTTTTTATAAGCTTAATTAGTGATTTTGCAAAAAAATTCTAAGGAGTAATGACATGATTCATAAACTAGGCATTTTTATTATATTATGGATATGAGATCACCAACCCATTAACAGAACATGGAGACATGAGCAGTGATAACTAAATTCAGTCAACTTTAGTATTTTGCTAACTTTAAAGATACAAATCGAGTAGTTTTATGGTTTCTAGGTCTTGTTATGATGAAGACCTAGTGGTCAAAGCAGAGTAGAGAACGTCTCAGTCAGTAGTTTCTGAGCTCTTCAGATGCACAGTCATATGATCCCCATTTGCATCCCTGCCCCATGCCCAACATGGGAAGCACATAATACATATTTGTTGAGAAAATGTTTAATTATAGCATAAATAGTGCATTGTAATTTATATATGGCTGTGAATTTCTCTTTGTTAAGAATAAGTTCCTATTTTAATGTATCATTCTAAAAAATCATTCTTGATTGAATTGGTAAATATTTCTTGAATGAATGAATAAAAGGATTAAGGATTGAATAAATTATTCAATTATAATGAGTATATTTCCAAATCAATTAATGGAGTATTGTGGACTTTGAGTTTATTCTTTAAGTACCTTAGTTTTTGCAAGTGCTGAATCTTGGGGTCACCCTTTCTCACTGCTAAGCATATTTTGGAGTTAATTTGTGGAAGTGTGTGCAACTCATCCACTGATAATCATATTATTTTATTGTTGTGTCTCACCCGAGCTCAGAACACATAATTTGCCAAGAACATGTTCAAGGCAGATGGACCTGAAATCTGTGAAGGTTTTACTATTTTCATTAGCACTTGTTACAGAGGACATAAGCCTCTATAATCAAACATTGCTACAGAGAAGCTCAGGCTCCCTGACAGCCGTGGCTACCACAACATGCATTCTGCTTATATAAATTTGATTGCTACTAACCCAAGCAGTAATTTTAGTTCAATGCAGAGAGAAAGAGCATATTAACAATTTTCTGGTTTTCTGAGAATTTCCTTGGCACATATGGAAAAGGAATAATGCGAAAATAAAAATCTAAATGTACTCTCCTCACACAAAAGATATTTGTATTGATTTTCTCAATAGCCTAACTCTTTTTTTTTTTTTTTTGCAGTTTTTGGCTGGGCCTGGGTTTGAACCCCCCACCTCTGGCATATGAGGCCAGCACCCTACTCCTTTGAGCCACGGGCACTGCCCAGCCTAACTCATTTTTTAATCAGAAAATGGTCAAAAGTTTGTCAGCATATCCTTCTTCCTTCTTGGGGAAAATTTTTGCTTAACTGGCCATCAAGGCATTTTTTATTAACCCACAAAATTCACAAAGTATGTAATTCTTTCCTTAAAAAAAGCTAGCATTTTGTTATTAACAAAGTTGTATATATGCACCATAGAGAACAGATCTAAAGTTAGAAAAAAGCCATACCATTCTCCCCACTTGGATAGCGTCACTATTACTTTTTAGCATATCATTCCCAATAAACACCCAGATGCATATGCATTTTTTTCAAAATAAGAAAATGCAATATGTAAGTTTTATAATTTTTCAATAAAAAATAAACATATCTCCATTTCAAAGAATTTTTATGTCATCTAATACCCAGTATCTTAATCAAATTTGCTCCAAAATTTCCACTATTCCAATTTCCACTATCGTTGATTTTTCTGTGTCAGGATCCAATGTATAATCACAGGCTTTTTTCTAGTTACCATGTTTTTTAATCTAGTTAGTCACATGTCTTGTGAGGTTGAATTGCTAAAGAGACTATGGATTTTTTTCTCTCATAAATAAGAGGAAAATAAAGATAAAGGGAGAAAGGAGACTATGCAATTACAATTATGTAACTCCATCCCATCAAATACCCAATGAAACAACCAAAAAAATTTCCCAAATTGAGGGTGGAAATTGTATACCTTCTGGAGAATAATGAAGATGCTACTTTACATGTCAGAACCCATAAAGAATGTCTTATAGAGATAGGACAATTAAATGAGATCAGAGGAAGTCAATATCCTCTGAAAGTCTAGAATGCCTACAAAGTGAAAGATCCATGATCACATAACACATTGGAGCAAGACACGAAAATAGTCCTCAGGACAGCAGCAGCACCCATTTTGGAATTTCTTTTCCCTCAACGAACTGGTAGCCGTTAGAGTATACCGATCACACAGAGGGACAGAGGAGTCACTTCTCCCTTCACTGACCACACCAAGGAGAGGGAAAAGCAGACGTCTCTGAAGGGAAAACACTGTCTCAAAGTCTCACAGTGCTCATTGAAATATGAGTGTGTCCATAACAACAAACATTCAAGATACTCCAAGACTTAGAAAATGTAGAAACTTGGCAAACCTTCTAAATAATCTATTGAAGAAGCTATCCAGAGTAATAAAAGATGCAATAAATTCAGTAAAAGAAGGATGATGAAATTCTCAAGAACTAAAACCTGTTAAGTACAGGTTGAGTACTCCCAATTCGAAAATCTGAAATTCAGACTACATCAAAATATAAAACTTTGGGTTTTAGATGTTTGGGATTTAGGAATGCACACCAGAAAGTATAATGCAAATACTCAGAAAAAAATTCAAAATCTAGAACACTTCTGGTCCTAAACATCACAGATAAGGAATGCTCACATGAACTTTCAGACAGATGAAGGAAGAAGCATTTGCGAGTTCTCTAGACACAACCACTTTCTGACTGCAACCTCATGAATATTCAGAGCAAGAACCACCTGACTGCAACCTCATAAATATTCAAATCAAGGACTACCTGATGGAAACCTCATAAATATTCAAAGCAAGAACCTCCTAGTTGAGCTTAGTCAACTCTGACATGTGTAAGACATAATGATAAAAATGTTTATTGTTGTTTCACTCCATCTTTTTGGTGGTAGTTTGTTATACAATACTAGGTAATTGGATAACAGCTAACAAAAAATCTATACATAAAATAAGAATGAATAAGAACCATCAGAGAAACTAAACTATGGAAAGCATAAAAAATAAGTAAATAAGTAATAGTGGTGTGACAGTTCATGCAAATGGTTCTTCCAAATACTAACTAGAAAAGATACTCAGAGTGAGGTGAAATTGAAAACCTACTTATCAGCTTGTAGTAAATGCCCCAAATAAATGGTTTAAAATGTGAAAAATAAAAGAATAAAAATATATGAAGCATTAAATTCATGAAGAAAAAAGAAAAGAAAACAAAACAAGCCTCATCAAAAAAATGAATAAATAAACAACAAATATAATGGCAAAAAAGAAACATGACTAGTAAAATGAATGTTGCTAAGGAGACATGGAAATTGTTCTGAACTGCATCCAAAAACAAACTATTTATAAGACTATTCAAGAAAAAAAATGAGAAAAAAAATCATCAAAATGAAGAATAAAAACATTGCCAAATATATAAAGACTATGTTTAAAATTATTATAATATAAGAAGGTAAATGTAAACATCTGAATGAAATGAATGATTTGGGACAAATTTAAATTTCCCAAATTGTTTCAAGGAGCAGAAGGTGTGAAGAGACAAAGTATAAACTATTATAACAAGTCAACTTACAAAACTAATTCCACTACCAGACTTGACTTTAAGTTGTGAATTCTTTCAAACTATTTTGGACTATAATCCAAATAAGAAAACAAATTGTTAAAACATATTGACAAAGTAGAAAGCTATTCTCTTATATACAAAATTATTACAATTTCACTCAAGAATCTGACCACGATATTGCTTAAAAGAGCATTTCCTAAATTTTGATCAAAATAGTAGTTTTTATATAATAACATCTGCGTATAATAAAAATACATTACTTACTAAGTAGAATTTGGGAAATTTGCTTTTAAGGCTTTTTGTTTCTGTTCCGAACTTGTGAGTCTATAATAATATAATAATCAGTACTTCGAAACCTTTCATACAGGAAAATATTTTTTTATCCAGAGAATATGATTAATGTTCTATAACACAATGGAGTGAATGACCATAGGACACAATTTAGAGATGCTGCTATAAACCAATTTCACTTTGAACATAGACACAAAATATGTCAACAATCAAGAAGTTAGCACTGATATATTCTTATTCGTGACGTTTTATTACAAATAAGTAGTTCTGTTATAAACTGGCAATGTCACTCTTAGTGCTAAAACATTAAACAGAATACCATGAAAATCAGGGACAAAATAGGAATGTTTATTATCACTACCATTGTATTTTGATCCAATGATAAAAGCAATACAATAACACAAAAAATGTATATAAGGTGCACAAATATTACAAAAGAAGGATAAATGGGTCAGAGTCTGCAGATGATATGGCCATAGATATCCACCTAAATAAGAGAATTGGCTGAAGAAAATTAATATATCATGTCGACAGTGAAGCTGCCACACCCTGTAACGAGTTATCACAATGCTAATAACAATAATGTTTTTAAATAATTGTTTGAGATATTCTTAAACAAAAAAGTTAGTAAACTATAATTGCTATAATTATGCTTCTTTCTAAAAATATACCTTTAAAACCCAAGGAGCGAAAATTAAATAGTTATCATTTCTAGTTCACAATAGAGGTTATAAGTGACTCTAATTTTATTCTTTTTGTTGTTGTTGTTTGCACTTTTTTGGCCAAGGCTGGGCTTGAACTTGCCACCCCCAGTATATGGGGCCAGTGCCCTACTCCTTGAACCACAGGCACTGCCTTCTAATTTTATTCTTTATGCCTTTTTGTATTTCCCACATCTTCCAAAGGGAGCACATACTCTTAGTACAATCAGACTTTTATTTCTGTTATTACTAATATTCTAATCCTGCCCTTTATTCTATCTAGCTATCCCTTAAGGGCAGTTGACTCTAAAGGGTCTTCCCTCAGTGTTCTACTCATCTCATTGGGTGTACGTTGGATTGAGTTTTCAAATCGATGACTTCAAAAGTCATCTTTGTATTGGTGACATGTTCACTTATATTTAACTACTTATTAAACATCTTCATTTAGTTGATGTGGAGAAATCTTACACAAATAATGTGTGTACAAAACTGAAGTTATTCTAGAAAACATTCTTCTTGTTCTAGAGTTGACTATTGGAGCAAAGGATATTTAACTTGCCCAGCCACCTAGATTAGCAAGAGGATGTGGAAGAAATACATTATCTGAATGAATACTAGTGTTAGAGGTGAAGGCTAGGAGACAGGGCTGGGACCTGATACAGGGTCTTGCAGAGTGGGTGTAGGTGATAAAGTAAACAATCCTCAAGCAGAAGCTACCTGGGGTTGAGGAAGGGGCTGTTCACCACAGGCAGGAACCAGCTTCAACAGGCTTGTCAGCTATCTCTGCCACCTTACATGATCTTTGCCTAATTTTAATATCATTTGCATTGTGGTTTTAAAATTTCTCCAACCTTGAAATTGCCAGGACAGTTCCAAAGTAACTATGTAATGTATGAACATGGGAGGGAACCTAATTCTGGGAACTGGTACCCAAATTCTTAGTAAAATCTAACCCCCTAACTTTGAGTATTCCTCCCCTCAATTATTTGTAAAACTTCAAAAAATCAAAACCACTTTCTCCCAGTAGAGATGCTCTTTTCCAGCCTGCTTGCTCTGTCTTTCTTTAGAGGATACTTTCACTTTTGCTTTCAATGAAAGCTACTTGCTTTGCTTTACATGGTGGACCCTGGAGTTCTTTTCTTCCAACGATCACCTGAAAGAACTTCCACTTGGAAGACATACAACAATAGTTTAGAAAAGAAATGATATTTGATACGGGTCTTAACATGGGTCTTAGAAAAGAACTGAGATACCACCAGGCGTAAAACTGGGACATTATACATTCATGAAAAATTACTGCATCTTATCAGCAGTCAGAGTAAAAACTAAAGGCATAAAGATAAAGCATTTCCATTTGATATGGCCTGAGATATCAATGCCTTCCTAAGACAGTCTTCCTAAGAGGTTCTAGTGAGAGTACATTGAGCTTATCAGCAACACAAATGAAAAAATTATTGCTTGTGCTCTGAAGACACATGTGAAGTGAGCCTTGGTTAATAGTGGCCTAGGGGGATAGTGATGGTCCCCTTTACTGTCAGAAGTCTGAAGGCAATGTGCTTCAAACAATGTTTAGAAGTGGTTTGAATGCTCCTTAAAATTTCAAAAGAGAGTATTGCTTAGGCTAATTTCAAGAAAATTACACATAAACACTTGGATTCTGATGCCAGAAATATCCACTTTTATGTTGCATTTCCTTTCATAACATAGAGTACACATCAAAGTCCATCTTCAAAACAGTTTCTCTAGAGTTCAAAA
Source organism: Arctocebus calabarensis (assembly GCA_963573935.1). NCBI lineage: Eukaryota > Metazoa > Chordata > Mammalia > Primates > Lorisidae > Arctocebus > Arctocebus calabarensis. The sequence continues at coordinate 68,631 of CAUYON010166917.1, forward strand.
GAAGAAAAATGTAATACCTCTATTTGCAAACTTTAAAAAACAAAACGGTATTAGTAATACAATATAAATATACATATTATACTTATGGAAAAAAATGTAAAATGAAAATAAAAGCCTTAAAAATCGAGGCATTTTATACACTACACTATTTAAATTTGCATAATTAAAGTGCTTAACAATATAGTCAGCCCTTCACATCCATGGGCTTTGCTTCTGCAGATTCAACCAACTGTGGATAGAAAATATTTGGGGGGAAATAGTAAAAAATAACAATACAATAATAAAAATTAGAAACAGACATAGTATAACAACTATTGACACAGTGTTTGCATTGAGCTCCGTTCGGAGATGATTTAAAACACACAGGAGGGTGTGTGCAGGTTTCATGCAAACTCTACATCATCTTATATCAGGGACTTAAGAATTCATGGATTTTCCTTTCCACCAAAGGTTCGAGATGGCCGTATATGTAACATAAAAAGGAAATTGAATGTGAATTTTTAGCATAAATGTGAATGAGATAGATGATATTATAATGTCACTCTCACTTAGAAATTAAAATGTTTCCGTGAAAAACAATTCCAAAAATTCAAACATTGCTTTTTGCTTTAAAGAACATTATTATAAAATAATCCGTTTCAGCTCAGCCTCCCAATTTCTCATTAGGCCTGGATGAATTGCATGTGGAGGAGAAGAGAATTTGAGTTTCTAGATGTTTCCAACATGGAAATACTGCTTTCTTCCAGGATTAAATATCACTATAAAGGCTAACAATGTCTAACTCATGATTCAAGGGATATTATTCATATATGATCTATTATGCTCTATTCCTAGTCAAATGAGCCCAGCACCCCTTTGGCTCCTCCAATCATAATAACTTGTTTTAGTCAACAACAAGGCCCAGAGTTCTCTGGGTATACAATGGCACAGCTTAAAACACCCCTTCAAAACTTTTCTGTCCCATTAGCTTATCTATAATTAAGAAAACTGATTCCAGAAGTATAGGAAAGATAACATGGCTTATTTGAAAGTGCAGAGAAGAGCAACAAAAGGCACGCACTTCTAATAAAAATAAATATATGTAATTTAAAAAGCCATTGAAAGTTGACCAGGAATTTAACAATGCATCAGGTAACTTGAATAAACCATCAATTATCTTTTAATCATTACTTACGGATGTGTAATCTAGCAAAAGAATATTCAGTTGTGTTTTCAATATATTAAAAGGCACTTTTGTGATGCAGATTTTGAAGGGAAGATTGCCCTTGGCTCTATTTAACTATATTTCAGATGCAGCTAGTTAAGAATGTCAGCACACAAGAATACACTTAAGTAATACATTAATAATAACATTTGGCTTAAAATATATCCAATGTTAAGCAGGAGGTTATTAATGTATTGTGAATTCATACTAATTATTATGGTCGAATGCCCTGAATTTAAAATAGGAAGCTAATTCATGGCAGCAACTTTCTTTTAAAAATTAATCTTAATTTGATGTCTAATAAGTGCCTTACCAAGTATGTAAAGTTCTTTATCATTGTTGCTGTAGTGTGTGGTTTGAGAACTAAAAAGCTATTGCTTTTTCTGACATCTAATTTGCATCAGGTTCTTAATTTTCAATTGGAAATAAATTAGGCACTTGGAAATAGAAGCACCAGTGAAATTACCTTATCAGTACCAACACTATTTTACCAAAGACAGTAAGGACAGGAATAGGAATGGATTTTTCACCGACTATATTTTACTGTAATAAATTCATTCTCACAGACCTCCCATCAAATAAGTTTATGGGGTCAAATAAATAACACAATGCTTTTTCCCTCCTAAAGTTTTTGAAATTCCCAAGTGACACATTCAGTTTCCAGTTTTCACAAAGAAATAATTCTTTTATACATGCTTTTCTCCTTCTTCTTCTTTTTTTTTAATACAGAGTCTCATTCTGTCAGCCTGGCTTGATTGCCATGGCATCATAGCTCATAGTAACCTCAAACTCTTGGGCTGAAGTGATCCTCTTGCCTCGGCCTCTGGAGAAGCTCACCCAACACAATGCCCAGCTAATTTTTCTATTTTTGGCAGAGCCAGGGTCTCACTCTTGCTCAGGGTGGTCTCAAATTCCTGAGTTCAAACAATCTAGGATTATAGAGGGGAGCTACAATGCCCAGCCTTATTCTTAAGAGTTCTAAGTCTGAGTGTTCTACTGTAAATATGGTATAATTATTACCAAATCCTAGTTATGCTTCAATTAAAATCTCTCTGGAATATGCTGAATTTCTGTCTCCTTTTAGTTCAAGAGTGCTTCCCTTTGGACCTAGACTTTTGCAGGATCCTCCAGGCCTGTGCTCCATCTCCTGTTCCTCCCATCCTCAGTATCCCTGGGTTGGAATGGTGAAATGTACCTGCTCAAAATCTGCATGGTTCCTTGTGGTTTACAGAGGAGGAAAAATGCATTCAAAGCTCTCCACAGTCTGGCAACCACTCACCTTCTCACTGTGTCTCCTATTACTTACAAACAAACAGATTCTGTCTCCACCTCACCATTTGAAAGTATGTCTCCAGAGGATAGCTGGGCTCAGGTTGAAGTCATGCTTTTCCCTAGGTCACCAACTGAAGGTTGCACGAAACAAGCAACAGGTACATGATATTTGCATTTATTCCAAGTCATAAGAGCTTCAAAAGTTCATTTGGAAACCATCTAGTTCAATTCTTTCATTTGATAAATAATGAGTATTTCATTACATAGGAAGGTAATTATGTAAATTTTACATGACCTCACATCTTGATAAGGACAAATCAGAACTATAATTCTGCCTCACAGAAATACCATTTTTTGATTATTTCATACCACGTAAAGGAAACACTAGTAATGGTGTTGGATAAGATGTAATGAGTTGCTTTTATTGCCCACTGAAAACCCGCTGAATTCCCCACTCTTTCAACTCCAAACAGAGCAATTGCATTTTCCAATTTCCATAGATCCATTTAAACTTTAGGAACAAAGTTTTGACAAAGGAAATGAACTATACTAGGAGAGTTTTCAAGGAAAAATAAGACGAATACAAGTTATTTATGTTAAACAAGTCCTGTTTCATATTCTGTCCTCATGAATATGCCATAATAACAAAAACCACATATAAATGCTAACTCTAGTTGGTAATTGGTTCTCTAAGGACTGCAATCTTATTGGCCGAGAAAAAGATAATCACTGAAAACTTTCTAAACTAATCTGAAAGAAAAGGCAAACATCCTACACTTAAGCATCTGAGTAAGTAAGCGCTCACAGCACCACCAACAAAACCAGCCAGGTTCCTACCTCTCTAAATTATAGCAAAGGATAAAATAAAAAAAAAAAAAATGATGTGCCACCCTGGAAAGTACTTCTGTCACATAGTGGGTAGCAAAATAACAGCACAATAAGGGAGAGAAAATCCAGTCAAGATGGCAGGGGAGGTTTAAATATAGTCTTTGAAGATAAGCAAAGAGATGACTACCAAAGAAATTTTTTCATTATACATATAAATCATGGTAAAAATGTGTTACTGGGTATTTTTGGATGATGCTCTTATGCTCCAGCTATCTTCAGGGGCATGTTCAGTTTTAAATGAATGATGGTAATCTATCTAATCTATTACTTGCCTTCCATTAGATTTCTCCTGGTTTCCCTCTGTTTACTTGTTCCACTTTTCCTCCTCCTCTTTGAAATTTTTCATAATCATCACGTCAAGATTAAATAATAGAGCAAAAACCTTTCCTCCAAACGCAAGTTCTCTGAGATCCATCACTGTCTTTCTCTTATATAGCTGTAGGAGCAATTTTTCCAGGCGCAACATCAAGACCCATTTGTTTCCTTCTTCTTGCATCACATCTTTTTACATCAATGGTAGATAACTAGATACAGATACATTCTTTCCCTATTGTTGAGCCCTCCTAGTAGATACCTACTAGGTAAAAATATAATGGCTGTTGTTTCTCTTTTTGTTTCATTCAAGATGAAACTATGGAGAGATCTAAGCAATATGAGTGGGATGGAGTCTAATTTCCATCCTTAAAGATTATGATAGAAGATGCCTGTTACAGGAATGGTGGTAACTGCACTCTCAAGAACAGCTTTAGTATTGGGAAAGCATAACCCGAGCTAGAAGTACTCCACCCTTCTACACACAAAAAGTAAAGGGAAAATATAAATAGCATGGACTCCATGTATACAACTGCAAAACAAGGGGTGGGGAGAAAAATTGAGAGGCAAAGCTCACTGTTGTAATAAAGCTTTAACATAAGTAAATACAGTCTTTGTGAATACAAAAGAAAACAATAGATCAGGAAAAGGGAAAGACTAACACATTCTAATATAATACAGAAATAGATAGGAGGGAGAAAGAAGGTAGAATTTCAAGACACAAAATTACCATCCTCGTTGGAGGTCACAAAGAGTAGCATTAACTCCTACAACAAATTGAATCATTTTGATTTAGAGGGCAAACTTCAGAACCTTCCTCAGAAGTTATAGAAAAAGAAAAAACAGCAGACAATAAAGAAAGAAAGGCAAAATGTTACTCTCGAAATTATAAGTTTAATTAGGAATTACCAATAACAAAAGTAATAATCGATATGCTGATGAAAGAAATAATTCCTAATAGAAGGCATTTGATACAAGGTCCTACTAGTTCTAAATAAAGTTAATTATTCCCTGCCTCTGAAGTCCTACCAGCATTGCCAATCAACTAATAAGGACAAGAGAATGACATTTAAAGACATTTAACTAAACTTTCAGGTAGTTAAATTCCTCACAGCCAACTTGCTTTAATGTCTGAGGAAAACAGAAAGAATTTTTAAGTAAGAAAGGACTGGGTAACAAGACATTCATTTACACTTTTGAAAAAAGCACTTGAAGCTTTATTCAGGTGACAAGAAAATAAAAACAAGGAATTTAGGACACAGAGAAATAGAATTTGTAAATCGAGTTCTCAAAATCAAATGTCTTACGGAAGGAGGGAAAATAATATAAAAGTGTAAATTGGCTGATGAATGGCAATAGAAAGTGATGAAATTTGTGACCAACTGGAGAGTTCATTCCCTGCCCACAAGCACTAAAATGAAAATGCTACAAATATATTTTATCCAATCTGTTGCCTCCACCTGGCCAGAGGGATATTATTTCTCTCCCTCTAATTTAAAAACACACTTAGGTTTTCCCTTCCTTGGTTTGCATCCTTTACCGTATGGTTCATGTGGGACTTACGAGTACCCTTGATGATGGGTTAGGGTTAAAATAATCAAGTGTTCTTCTATCCCAGTACCAGATAATAAAGCCTAACATTTACACACAATTGGAACACTGTGGTCAAGAAAGTTAAATTTACCCAAAAGAATATTTTTCTATTTTTAAGATGCATAGAGAAGTATTATTGCCAATTTCTTTGCAAGAAAAAATTTTAGTACATTTAAAATCAGTGGTTCATTGGTTCCTTAAGCCTCCTATTAATTGGCTATGTTTTTAATGCTAATTAGAATAAATCAATAACTATCAAATGGAAGATCCCTCTGACATCTAATATTTTAATATAAACATACATAGACAAAGAAAGATCAAGGCCTAGGTACGAAGGGGATGGGAATTTCCTAGAGCCAAGGAAAGACCCTGAAAATCGAGTTTTTCCCAAAGGTGGAATAATTATTTGCATCGCTCATCTATCTTCTTCCTCTCTCTGCATCTCCCAACAAAGTGTAAGACAAAATTTCACCAAAGAAGCAAGAGCTGTTTTTTATAAGCTCTAGGTCCACATATTTGTTTCTTAAGGGAAAATATCTTATTCTTTTACCCACGTCCCTCACCAAGGCAATATTCTCCTAAACGTTGACTGCCAGATATTAACATCTATAGAAATGTAAATATTCATCCAACACGTCTCAGATACATAGTATATGATAGTTGTTGTGTAAAGCAACAACAACATAAATATAAAAAATGAAGATTCAGTCCACAGCTTTAAGAAATATTGAAGAGGAAAGAGTATGCCATAGCTATCTTTGGCTCCTCAGTTCTTTTTAGGGTTGTCCGAATCCAGTGGGAACATTTTGGATTGGCATTGTCCTTGGCTTACAGAGTAACCATCACTGTAATAGTGCCCTGTGTGCCCAGTCCTTAAGAGCACTCTGTACCCATCCTCTATCCTTCAACTGGCTCATGCAGATGTCTCAGGGTTCCTGGAGTAGCAACTGGAAGTGTGCCAAGCTCTCCAGCTAAGGTGAAGACCCACCAGGTGGGTGTTTTTTTGGGCCACATTATATTGCAAGTATAATGCAGTAGCAAAGCAAGGAGCAAGGGGGCAGAGAAAGATGGAGAAATAGAGATATCTCTTTTCTGGCTACTCATCATGAAACAGAGGAAAGTGGACGTTGGCTTCTTCTGGCTGAAGGAATCTGCACAGAAACATCACTCCAGGGCATACTGAAGCATCAGGAGACTTGAGGAGCCAAGGAGAGGGTCTAAAGCTAAGGAAACCAACACAAGGCAGGTGCTTGGTATGGGAAGAGGCCACTGGTTGGCCAACTCTCACATGAAGGGCCAGGGAGGGCAAAGAGATGTCCCACAGTGTTTTGATTTTGGACTGGACTGCTCCCTGGAACAGAAAGTAGACTAGAACAGCATCTAGTGGGCAGGGTTGAATGCCAGGCAGGGTGGTTCTCCTCTGGCTTCCCTGCTACTGGAGTGATGCCACATTTGCACAGGAGGATTCTACTATGGGGTCCTACTGTATGGTGGCTCTGGTGCCCCAACTGAGCTCCAGTGGCCATCCTTAGGGTGAACTGAGTGCCTCTGCACCACCCAGGAGGCCCACTTTGTTAGCAGGGGACACTGTTTGATAGGTCTCCTGGAAAGTCTGATGAGAGATTTGGGACCCCAGTTACCTAGGGATTGAACACGGACGAAGGAAACACGGCCAGTGGAGGGCAAAGAAATCAGGAAAACGTTTTTCTTTGCAACTAGAGAGTGGCTTCGAACCCCCATCATATAAAGAAATCCAGTGTGTGTTCTCTGTCTCCTGACAACATCACAGCACCACCTGGTGTTTAGGCAATATATACACACACACACACATATATATATATATATGGTTTTGCATTTATTTTTGGTTTCTTTTTTCAATTTTGTCCTTAGTTTTCTTTTTTCTCTTTCATCTCATTTGTTCTTGTTGGTGGTTGTTTATCTTTTTTGTGTGTTTGGTTGTATTTTTACTTTTTCACTTTTACTTTTCAATAGCAAGGGCTCCTCTTTTGGGGGGGGGTCGGCCCCTTCTATTCTTTCTCTCTTTTTTATTTCTCTACTTTTCTTCACTGTTGGTAGAGATTTTTCTACTTTTCTCATCTTTCCCACATAAATTTCTCTTAGAACAAAGATGTGCCTTTTTATTTCCTTCTTTATCTTATACAACTATACTTTAAATTTGTATTTATTTTATTATTTTTTTCATACTTTTTCTCTCTAAGGGATGGAGGAGTAACAGAATTGGTCTGGTTCAAGGGTCATGGCATTCGTCTGGCTCAAGGAAGCTACAAGTTCATGGTTTGGGGTGTCCTTTTAGCTTTGGTCTTTGGAAATAAGTTATACTGGTAGGTCCCTACTGTGAAATGCTGATGATTTCTTTCTATATTTGGCAGAGGTAGGGTCTTGCTATTGCCCAAGTGTGTAAGGAACTTCTGCCTAGCCTGGTCCCCCAAAGTCCTAGATCTGCAGGTATGGTTAAAGCACCCCACCAAACACCACTATTTCACCTGTCATTCTCTTTCTATCTTATTGTCCTTTTTCTCTCCTTTTCTTCAATTATTTTCTTCTACTGCCACCTTTTTTTTCTCTACCTTTTTCTTATCTTTCTCCCTTCTCACTCTTTACCATTATCATCCCTTTGGACTTATATTTAAAGGCCACTTTAAGACTGAAGCTGAATAAGGTAATTGAAAGTGAAGGATGGAGTAAGAAGAAAAGAGTAGGAAAAGGAAGTGAACAAGAAGAAAACACACATGAGGAAGAAGTAACAGAAAAAATTCTGGCAACATTGAAAACTAGAATAGAGCACCCCCCCAAGGCACCATGTGGTAGCTACTGCAGAGGAGTCCACCTATGAAGAATTAATGAAAATGATAGAAAGGGAATTTAAAATATGGATGGCGAAAACTATAAAGGGAACTGACAAGAGTGGAAAAACAGAACCAAATAATGAATGAAAGATGTGAAGAATATAGAAAAGATATGGCAGAGCTTAAGGACTAAAAGGGGTCAATCAGGAACGTAAAGATGCAGTAGAAAGTATCAATAACATATTAGAGAAGAAAGAATCTGAGAGAAAAAGGATAAAGCCCTTAAGCTAACCTAGGCAGTTAAAAAGAAGAAAAAAGAGAGACAGAGAACATGTAAAATAGTCACTCTGACAATTAAAGGACTTCACAATGCACTCAAACATACAAATTATAGCTATTCCCAAAGGCGTCCAAAGGAATGGAAGCCCTATTGGAAGATATCATGTGAAAACTCCCAATATTACTAAAGATACCAAAACACTCCTTTTAAATGGATATCAAACTCCAGGACGTCTCAAAACAAATAGAGTATCTCTAAGACACATTGTAATGAAACATTCCAAAGTCAAGATGAAAGAAAAAATTCTGTAAATAGTCAAGAGTAAGAACCAATTGACCTACAGATATACATGGGCAGATCCAACAGAGTGACAGTAAACTTCTCAGCTGAAATTATCCAAACAAGAAGGGAATAGTCATCTACCTTTAACCTTCTTAAACAAAACAATTTTCATCACAGAATTCTGTATGCTGCTAAACTAAGCTTAAAAATCAATGGAGAAATAAATAAAATACTTTACTGATACAATCAATGAGGAATTTGCCTCAAGACCAGCTCTATAGGAAATCATTAGAACTGTTCTCCAGACTGAAAATAACAATGAACCACCATCAAAGCAAACACCAAGAAACTAAAGGACAAAACCTACTTTCCAAAATGAAGCACAGGATAAAACAAAACAATGAATTTTCACAAAATAGATGAATAGAACTCCAGTGCACTTATCAGTTCCCTCAATAAATGTTAATGACTTGAATTCCCCACTAAAGAGGCATAGGCTGGCAGATTAGATTTAAAAAAAAAAAAAAAAAAGGCATAAGCTATCAAATGCTGTCTCCAGAAAATACCCTAACCTTTAAAATGGACCAAAAGACCATACCTGGAATCATAGCATTGCCCTAGACTTAACCAGGAAGCAATAGATCTCTTGAAAAGACCCACATCAAGAGTTGGAAAACAATATCTCAGGGAAAATATAAACCAGAAGAAAGGAGGAACTGTAATCTTATTTTCTAATACAAGTGTATTTAAAGCAACTAAAGTGAAAAGAAAAAAAAGGACAAAGATGGACATTTTATATTGGTCAAGGGAATAAAACATCAAGAGAACATTTCAATTCTAAATATTTGTAAACTCAACTTAAAAGTTCCCAGATTTATGAAACAGACATTGATTGCTCTGAGCAATATAATATCCTATAACACCATAATGGCTGGGTACTTTGACATATCTCCAGCTGAACTGGACAGATCATCTAAACAGAAACTAAACAAAGATACAAGGGACTTAAATGCAACACTAGAACAAATGGGCTTAATAGACATATAGTGAACACACTATCCCAAAGCTAAGAAATGTACATTCTCCTTGTCTTCTCATGGAATATATTTCAAAATAGGTCATATCCTGGGTCACGAATCAAACTACAACAAAATTTAAAGAATTGAAATTATACCTTGTATCTTCTCAGACTGCAAGAGACTAAATGTGGAACTCAATTCAACCAAAATTTACACCCCACAAAAAGACATGGAAAACAAACAACCTTATGTTGAATGACTGCTCGGTTAAAGAATATTTAAAAGAGGAAATTGTTAAGTTCCTCAAACAGAACAAAAATGAAGCTGCAAGTTACCAAAACCAGTGGGATACTGCAAAAGCAGATGCTTAAGAAAGAAATTTATCATATTATGTGCCTACATTTGAAAACCAGAAAGAGAACACAACAGTAAACCAATGAATAATTTTAAAGAAATGGAAAAGGAAGAGCAATTCAATCCCAAACCTAGCAGAAGTAAATAAATAACCAAAATTAAATCAGAAATAGATGAAAATGAAAGCATTGAGAAAAATCAATGGAACAAAAAGTTGGCTCATTAAAAAAATAAATAAAATCAATGAAACTTTGGCTAGATTAACCAGAAACAGAAACATAACATCTCTAAAACCTTAATCAGAAATGAAAAAGGAGAAATAACAATATATCACAGATATAGGAGATTATCTCTGACTATTGCAAGAAACACCCAGAATTTTGACAATGTAGAGGAAATGGACCAATACCTGGAATCATAGAATCTCCCTAGACTTAACCAGGAAGCAAATAGATCTCTTGAAAAGACCACCATCAAGAACTGATATCAAAGAAACAATAATTTAAAAAAAAATCTTCCAAAACAAAAGCCCTGGAGCAGATGATTTCACACCAGAACGCTATCAAACCTTCAATAATAAGCTTGTACCTATGCTGCAAAACAATGAGAAGGAAGGAAACTTCCCTAATACATTCTAGGAAGCAAACATTACCCTGATACAAAACCAGGAAAGGACCCAACTAAAAAGGAGAACTACAGGCAAATATAACTAATGAATATTGATGCAAAAATACTAAATAAAATCTTAACCAATGATTACACATTGGTACACATTTGGTACACTAAAAAAATGATACATCATGATCAAGTAGGCTTCATTCCAGGGATACAGGATTGGTTGAATGTACACAAATCCTATATGATCCTCTCAATAGATGCAGAAAAAGCATTTGATAAAATTCAGTATTATTTCCTAACAAGTACACTTAAGAATATAGGTATAGGTGGCACATTTCTTAAAATGATTAAATCCACTATGACAAATCCACAGCTAGTATCATACTGAATGGAGTAAAACTGAAAACTTTGGACTTAGAACTGGAACCAGACAAGGAAGTCCACTATCACCACTACTATTCAACATAGTGCTGGAAGTTCTAGCCAATGCAATCAGGCAAGCGAAGTTTATAAAAGGCATTCAATTAGGGAAAGAGGATGTCAAACTCTCACTCTTTGCTAATGGTATGATCTTATACTTAGAGAACCCCCAGAGGCTCAATCAAGGGACTTTTGGAAGTGATCAAGAAATACAATAACTTCTCAGGGTATGAAATCAATGTCCACAAATCAGTAGGCTTTGTATCCTCCAATAATAGCCATGTCAAGAAACTAATCAAAGACACAATTTCCTTCCTTCTTTTCAAAGAAAATGAAATACTTAGGAACATAGCTCACAAAAGAGGTGAAAGGCCACTCAAAGATAATTATGAAACCCTAAGAAAATAAATAGCCAAAGATATCAACAAATTGAAGAACATACCATGCTCTTGTGTGGGATGAATCAATATTTTTAAAATGTCTATACCACCCAAAGCAATCTACAGATTCATTGCAATCTCATACTTTGAAGAACTAGAAAAAATTGTCATTCATTTTGTATAGAACCACAAAAAACCCTTGATAAAAATGCCAGAGCCATCACTCTACCAGACTTTAGGTTACATTACAAATCCACAGTGACATAGAGAAAAATAGAGACATAGATGTATGGAACAGAATAGAAAACCAAGAGATGAAACTAGTCTTTACTCACCATCTGATCTTTGATAAACTAAATAAAAGCATACAGTGGGGAAAAGAATACCTATTTAATAAATTGTGCTGGAAAAATTGGATAACCATGTGTAAAAGACTGAAACTGGACCCACATTTTTCACTATTTATAAAAAATTACTCAATATGGATAAAAGACTGAAATCTAAGACATGAAACAATAAAAACCCTTGAATAATTTGCCAGGATAAACTCTTAAAGATGTCAGTGTGTGGAACAATTTTATGAAGAGGTCTTTAGTGTCGATCACAACAAAAATAAACAAATGGGACTTAATTAAGTTAAATAGCTTCGGCACAGCTAAGGATACAGCAATGAAAGGAAATAAACAATCTTCAGAATGGGAAAAGATATTTGCATATTACAAATAGGATAAAGGCTTAATAAACAGGATCTATAGAGAACTCAAATTAATCAACAAAAAAAGAACAACCTATCCCATCTATCACGGGGCAAGAGACTTGAGCAGAACCTTCTCTGAGGAAGACAGATGAATGGCTATAAACATACGAAAAAGTGTTCATCATTGCTAAACATCAGAGCAAAGCAAATCAAAAAAACCCCTGAGATATGGCCTAAACCCTGTAAAAATAGCTCACATCACAAAGTCTCAAAGCTGCAGATGCTGGCATAGATGTGGAGAGAGGGGAACACTGTTACACTGTTGGGAGGACTGCAATCTAATACAGCTTCTTTGGAAAGAAGTATGGAGAATCCTTGAAGAACTCCAATTTGGCCCTGTAAACCCACTAGTAGGTATCTATCCAGAAGAAAAAATATCATTTTATTATAAATCATTGCAGTAGATTGTTTATCATAGCTCAATTTACAATCACCAAGATTGTAAATGCCCATTAACTTAGGAATGGATTAACAAAGTCTGGTATATGTATACCATGGAAAAATATTCTACCATAAAAAAGTGGTTACTTTACATATTTTGTATTACCCTGGATGGAGTTGAAACACATTCTTCTTAGTAAAGTATCACAAGAATGGAAAAGCAAGTATCCAATGTAGCCAGTTTTATTATTAAGCCAACAGATTCTTGAACACATGCCCAAATAGGAGAAAAACTTAATTCTGTACAAGTTGTGGGGAGAGGGAAAGAGTGAGGTGGACAAAAGGGAGGCTGTGGTGTGCTCCCACTTGAAGAGCACAAGGTAGGGATGTATGTCACACCTTCTGAGTGTGGGAAACAACTACAAGAGGGACTGTATCTAACAAATTCAAAAATTGTTACTTGGTTATTTGTACCCTCACAATAACCTGAAATAAAATATATGAGAGGGAATACTTAAAAACACATCTTACCAGACTAACCCCAACCCTGATGCACTGAGGCTGGCACGTTCAAACCCAGCCCAGGCTAGCTAAACAATGATGACAACTGCAAAAATAATAACAACAACAACAAAAAAAAATAGCCGTGTTTGTGGAGGGTTCCTGTAGTCTCAACGGTCCCAGCTACTTGGGAGGTTGAGGCAAGAGAATCCCTTAAGCCTAAGAGCTTGAGGTTGCTGTGAGCTATGATGCTATGGCTCTCTACCCAGGGCAACACAGTGAGACTCTGTGTAAAAAAAAATACCACAAGCAAAGAAAGTTGCAAGCTGATATCTCTGCTGACCATACATTCAACAATTCTCAACAAAACACCACCAAACCAAATTCAATGACACGTTAAAAAGATCATTCACCATGATCAAGTGGGATTTATCCCAAGGAGGCAAATATAATTCAATAAATGCAAATCAATGTGATACACCATATTAATATAATAAAGTATAAAAATTCTTCATGATCTCAATAGATAAGGAAAAATCACTTGACAAAATCCATCATCCTTACTTGAGAAAACTCTCAATAAGCTTGGTATAGAAGGAATGTAAATGGAAAAATAAAGCCCATTTAAGGCAAGGTCATGACTAACATTATACTCACTACTTTTCCTCTAAGATCAAGAACAAGACAAGGATGCCCACTCTCTTCACTTCTATTCAACATGGTACTGTAAGTACCAGCTAGAGCAAGTAGGAAAATAAAGAAATAAAAGGCATCTGAATTGTAAAGGAAGAAGTTAGCCTGACCCCATTTGTAAACTATATGTTCTTATACATAAAAAATTCTAAACAGGCCAAAAAAAAAAAATGTGTCAGAACTAATAAACACATCTGAAAAAGTTGCAAGATACAAAATCAGCATACAAAAATCTGTTGCATTTCTATATCCTAACAATGAACTATCTGCAAAGGAAATCAAGAAAACAGTCCAATTATTTTTTTATTTTTATTAAATCCTAATTGTGTACATTGGTGCAATCATGGGGCACAATGTGCTGACTTCATATACAATCTGAAATATTTTCATTGAACTATTTAACATAGCTTTTATGGCCTTTTAATCACTATATGAAGACATTTATATTCTGCATTTAGTAATTTTCACTTGTACCTTCTAAGATGCACCGTGTGATGCCACCAATCACTCTCCCTCCACCCATCCTCCCCCCTCCCCCCTCCCCTCCCCTTCCTTGCCCCTTTCCCCGTTTCTTGTGCTATAACTGGGTTTAGCTAAAAGAAACAAAATAGTCTTGTGTCACATGATGACACTTTTTTTTTCTTTTTTGTGAGACAGAGTCTCAAGCTATCGCCCTGGTTAGAGCGATTCTCTTGCCTCAGCCTCCCAAGTAGTTGGGACTACAGATGCCCACCACAATGCCCAGCTATTTCTGTGTTGTTCTTTTTGTTGCAGTTGTCATTGTTATGCCAGGGCCAGGTTCGAACCCACCAGCCTTGGTGCATGTGGCTAGTGCCCTATCCACCGAGCTATGGGCACCGCCACACATGATGACATTCTGGTCAAAGAAGACCACATACAAAAGGTGGCCCCATGACATTATGATGGAACTGAAGAGTTCCTATCATGGGATATGAGGTCACAATGCAATGCATTACCCACATGCTTGTGGTGATGGTGGAGTAAATAAACCTACTGCACTTTACCAAGCCATATAAAAGTGGAACACATAATTGGGCATAATATGTAATACTTGATAATGATAATAAACAATTATGTTGCTGGTATATGCATTTTCTATACTATACTATTAATTGATCTTTTAGACCACACGCCTACTTATTAAAAAAATATATCTAACTATAAAATGGCCAAGATAGGCCCTTCATGAGGTATTCCAAAAGATGGCATTGTTATCTCAGGAGACAGCAGCTGCATGTGTGTTATTGTCCCTGAAGACCTTCCAGTGAGACAAGTTGTGAAGGTAGAAGACAGTGATTTTGATGATTCTGACTCTGTATAGGTCTACAGTATGTGTGTCTTTGTTTTTAATTTTAAAAGTTTAAAAAGTAAAAGCTATTAATAAAACTTATAGAATAAAGATATAAAGAAAGGAAATACCTTTTGTATAGTTGTAGAATGTGTTTGTGTTTTAAGCTAAGGGTTATGACAAAAGTAAGAGTTTAAAAAGTTAAAAAGTGGGTGGTGCCTATGGCTCAAAGGAATAGAGAGCCAGCCCCATATGCTGCAGGTGGTGGGTTCAAACCCAGCCCCAGCCAAAAAAAACCTACAAAAAAGGGGAAAAAAGTTAAAAACTTATAAAGTAAAAATATTATAGGAATCTAAAGTTAATTAATTGTTGAAGAAAAAATTTTAAATAAATTTAGTGTTGCCTAAGTTCCTAGTGTGTCTAAAGTCTATATAAAGTCTATAGCAGTGCACAGTAATCTTCCAGGCCAGTGTTTTGCAACCTTTTTTAATCTCATGGCACACTTGAACCTAGAGTTAAAATTTGTGGCACATTTAAATTATGTTTATCAATAAAAAGAGGGGAAAAACGAATATACTCACTATTCTTTGAATTTCTTTTGAAAATAGCTTAATTAATGATCTTTAAAATTTTTTATGGCACACTAGTGTTCCACAGCACACCAGTTAAATCCCACTGCTCTAGGCCTTCACATTCACCCACCACTAACTCACTGACTCAGCCAGGGCAACCTCCATTCATGGAAAGTACCCTAACAGGCATACTATTTTTAAAATCATTTATACCACATTTAACTTTACATTTTCTGTGTTTACATACACAGACATTCACCATTGCATTCCAATAGTCTATAGTATTCAGTACAGTACAAGGTACAGATTTGTAGCCTTAGAGCAATAGACTATGCAGTATAGCCCAGGTGTAGGGTATATAGCCTGGTCTGTGTAAGTATACTCTGGTATTTACACAAGGAAAAAATCACTTAAGGACACATTGCTCAGAATATATGTCCACTATTAAGTGATGTGTGACTGTACTGAGGATTAAATTTAATCAAGGTGATGAAAGACCTGTGTACTGAAAGCTATAAAACACTGATAAAAGGAATTGAAAATTTCTTTCCACAAATAAATGGAAAAATATCCCCATGTTCATGAATTGGAAGAATTAACATTGTTAAAATGTTCACATACCCCAAAGCAATCTATACATTCAATATAATCCCTATTAAAATTCTAATAACATTTTTCACAGAACTATCCCACAATCCTAAAATTAATGTGGAACCACAAAATCCTAAGTAACCAAGGCAATCTTGTACAAAAAAAAAGAACAAAACTGGAGGCATCACAATACATAACTTCAAAATGAACTCAAAATATATTACAAAACCATAGTAATTAAAACAGCATGGTATCTCACAGAAAAACACATAGATCAACGGAATGGAATAGAGAGCCAGAAATAAGCCCACATATTTATAGTTAGTTGATGTTTTACAAAGATGTGATTGGGGAAAGGATAGTCTCTTTACTAAATAGTGTTGGGATAATTAGGTATTCTACATGTTAAAAAAAGAGGAAGTTAAACTGTCATCTCTCACATACACAATAAATCAACTCAAAATAGACTAAGACCTGAGCCAGGACTTATTAAGACCTGAAATTATAAAACCATTGGAAGGAAAATTCAAAGCAAAGCTCTGTGACTTTGCCAGGGTCATGGTATGTTGGACACAAACCCAAAAGCACAGGTAACAAAAGCAAAAATAGACAAACGAAATCATATCAAACTAAAAAACTGCTGCATAGCCAAGGAAACAACCAACAGAGTGAAGAGACAACCTATGGAATGGGAGAATATATTTACTTACCATACATCTGTTAAGAGTTTAATATTCCAAATATGCAATGAACTCAAATACCTCAATAGTAACAACAACAACAACAAAAAACAAATTTAAAAAACTGTAAAAAATCTGATGAGATATGGCATATAGGGGGCTAACGAATATATGAAGAAATAATCTACATCACTAATCATTAAGGAAATGCAAACTAAAATCACAGAGAGATATCACCTCATATCTGTCAGAATGGTTTTTATTAAAAAAAAAAAGATAACAAGTGTTGGTAAGGATATGGAAGAAAGAAAACTCTTGAATAGTGTTGGCGGAAATGTAAATTAGTAGTATCATTATCAGAAACACTATAGAAATTCCTCAAATAATTAAAAATAGATCTAGCACATGATCCAGCAATCCTATTGCTGGGTATACATCCAGAGGAAAGGAAATCAGTATGTTGAAGATATAACTAGTCTCCTATATTCATTGCAGCATTATTCACAATAGCCAAGATAAGCATCCAGAACAAATAAATAAAGAAATGTAGATATGGAGCATTTTGCAAGGGTGCAAGTCAAATCTGCAAGTGTAGAACATAAATGTCTTAACAAAATAATCAAGTAAATGAGGTGAAAGCCATGTTGATTGGTTTGATGTAAGCACATCAGATTGCATAAAAAAGTTCAACACATTGTACCCCACCTATGCATATGTATTCATGATCTATGTCTATGTCTATATGACTTAATCAAAAAAAATTTAAAAGTACAAATAATTAAAAACCATTAAAAAAATGCGATACACACAAACACACATACATGTTGGAATTCTATTAAGCCTTTAAAAAAGCAGAAATTTCTGTATTTGCATCAACAGGATGAACATGAAGGGCATTCCTATTAAGTGAAATAAGCCAGGCACAGAAGAACCAATACTGTATTATCTCACTTATATGAGGAATCTAAAAAAAGGTGAATTCATGGACACTGAAAGTATAATGGTGATTACTAGGATCTGGGGGTGGGGGGCTTAGGGAGATATTGGCTACAAGAAATAAAGTTTCAGGGGTGATGCCTGTGGCTCAAAGGAGTAGGGTGCCAGCCCCATAAGCCAGAGTTGGCGCTTTCAAACCCAGCCCCAGCCAAAATCTGAAAAAAGAAAAAAAAAAAAAAAAGAAAGAAAGAAAATTTCAGTTAGATAGGGGAATAAATTGGAGAGATCTATGGTCTGACATGGTGGCTATAGTTAATAACAATATATTATATTCTTAAAAATTTCAAGAGAGATTTTAAGAGTTCTCACCACAAAAATAAGTACATGAGGTGATGCACACGTTAATTAACTTGATTTAGCCATCCCACAATATAAGCATATTTTATGCAAAATGTACATGATAATTATATATAGTTTCTGTCAATTAAAATAATTAAAGAAAACAACTCCCACACAAAAGAAAAACTCGTAGGCCAGAGCAAAGAATGATAAGTAAACACTGGATTATAGCACCAGATCGCAATACATGTGATCTGTACCTCATGAAGGAAGCTCCTGGAGCCTTATAAGGATGTCTAGCCCAATTTAGCAGGTGTCAGGAAAGGCTTCTCATCCAAACATCAATATAGAAGATGGACAAGGGGGTAAAAACTGGGGCTGCAGAGAGATAAATGTTCATTAAGGCCCAACAACTGGAAAATACATGGCACAGCTAAGGAGTATAAAAAACTGGAGGAATAGTGAGGAATGAAATTGAAAACTCTTATGAAATATATTAAGAACTTGAACTTCATTCTAAATAAGGAAGCTAACAAAGAGTTTAAGAAAGTTCATGACATGATCATGTTCACCTTTTAGAATATGTTCTCCAGTAAGAGGACAAAGAAGAGGCAAGGCTGAAGTCTGGGAAATAAGGGCTTTGGAATCCAGGTAAAGGGTCCTGTGGACACTGAGAAGTAGCAGTGAGAATGGAGGAGGGCTGGAGATTTTCAGGAAGGAGAGCTGATAATCGCCTGGGTCTTTGGGTAGCACTGGGTCAGGATGTAGTCAGACCTATTCCTACCCTCCTGCTCCTTAGAGACCCTACCCCTCAGTGCCTTCCCCAAATACACACAGGACCTTACTGCCAGCTCCTGTCTTATCATGCTCACTTTTATGTCAAATTCTTGCTTTCTTACCACTTATTTAGCATCTCTCAAAAGTCAGTATTTGCAATTTCTGCTTTTTCTGCAGCAGAATGAAATGCAATCCACTCTGAACACTCAAGGAGTCACAGAAAGAGAATTTTGCATGTTCTCTTTCCCAGAGGAAAGCATATTAAAGATAAAAACAAGCTATTCATTCATCTCATCAATAAATATTTAAGAGTTTGTTCTGTGCCAGGTATCATTCTTGCTACTGGGGGCACAGCAGTGAACACAACATAGGCAGAGTCTGTCCCTGTGATGGGTCTCAGTCTTCAGGGGAGAAACAGACTCTACACACACACACACACTTTAATGCATACAAGTAGTTGTATGCACACCTATCTATGGATATGTATAAGTGCATACGTTAATATGTAATTTGTCTGGTAGTGATGAGAGGGAAGGCACAATGTGCCAGGGAAAACCTCATTGTGAAGATGGACTCTGAGCAAAGACCTAAAGGAAATAACTAGAGAGAACACACAGATATCTGGGAGAAAAATATTCTGGAAACAGAACCAGTAAGTAGTAATTTTCTGGCGTGTGTGAGTGAAAGCTAGCAGCTCACTGCAGCTCAGCAGAGTGAGAAAGAAGAAGAGTCTGGGCATTTGGTGAAGTGGTAGGCAGGGATGGGATTATAAGAATTGTTGTTTACTCTCATTGGAGTATTTGAACAGAGACATGACACCATCTAATTTGGGTTTTAACAGATCCAACTGTGATTCTTGATAGAGGGATAGATAGATTGTAAGAGGGTTAATGTGGAGGAAGAAAGACCAGGAAGAAAGCTTCTGCAATAATACAAGATTATCTGGAGAGGATGGCAGCCTGGGCTGGAGTTTCAGCAATGGCAGTGGGGAGGCATGGCCATGTTCATGCTACATCTTTGCTGATGGGACTCAGGAAAGGTATGAGAGGAGCCAAGGCTTATTCCTAGCTTTGGTTGGAGCAGTTTACTTAGACAAGCCTCCAGCAAGCCTTTTAGATGAGTTTTCTAGGACTGTCCTCGACACCTCCAAATATGATTTCACACTCTTTGATTGGTGGCTCCCCTTCTAGCCATTTTCTTCTCTCTTAAGAGTAGGGCGTTTTAAGAGCAAGCATCACTCTCTCAATTATCAATCCCACCTTTTTCTAAAAATCAACCATCCACATTCCAAAGGTGTCAAATGTGTGAGAAGACTAAATGATTTTAAACGTGTTATAAGTGACAACATCTTAAAAGCATAAATGTTGGGGTTTTGTCTGCGCAGCCTCTTTTCCTCCCCCCAAAACTAATTCTCAACATAGACACAGTAGAATGGGGATCAGCCTAGCTCCAGAAAAGTTCATTTTGTTCTGTGAGAATGATCTAATTGACATGCATTTTTGAAAAGTACATTTACTAGATTTATCATATTGTGCCACTGAATTAAAGACCAAACAAAATTTGCCTCTTAGCAGAAATCCAGGCAGACAGAAAGTACCAGGCAACCAAGATGAGAAAGGCCGGGGCTGCCCTTCCAGCTCTGAGGCTATGAGCCTGGCATCCTGTCAGGATGTTCTAATGAATTTGATCTGCTTAACACCTTTCTCTCACATTCTATTGCCTTTAAAAACATTTGAAAACAGCAGGAAAGAAAATAGTAAACCATGAAAAAAAAAAGCCATAAAGAACCACTCTGACTTAATGTATGTGAGGATGAGAAAGGTCTTTAATGCTACTTAGCAAAAGTCAAATTGTTACTTCTCTTGTCCATTCCTTTAGCTAGAACACAACCCTTAAGCCATGCAAAAAAGAGAATTATTTCATCTGCCTTTGGTGCTGATTCCTTCAAACTCCGAGTACAGGCCTGACATGTTTAAGTATGTATCAAAGACTTCAGATAAAGAAATCTTATCTCTAATTGTAGAATTTAGGCATCAATTAGTGAGGGGGAATTTCAGGGGATACCATGGTGTTTCCAGGACAGCTTATGTTTTACTTCATCTTCACTTAGGATGTGATGCTTTGGGAGCCTCTACTGGACGTTCTTCGGCTCGCTGTGCTAGGTCATCCCAAGAATCCCACTGGCGTTTGTCAAAATATGCCCAATGATATTTTCAACCATCTTTAACATCTTTCACTTAGTGCAATGTTTCAGCCTTGCTCACTTTGTCTAAATGCCCATGATCTGACATTTTCTGACTGCAACATTCTCATATAGTTGTCATTATCTCATGTATTTTATTTTATTTATATTACTATGAGTACTTGTCTTTGCCTTTCATGTAAAACTATAAATTCTTTATATCTAGGGATAATGTCTGATTGTTAAAACGTGTCAAAACTTTTAGTTAGTGTCATACAGACCTACATATTAAATGAGAACAAGAATGGTAAAAATCATAAAACTAAAACTTGAATGAGTTTACAAACAGAAAATTAAAATGTTTCAGATTTAATTTCTATAAATAGAATCAGAATCATACTATAGCACTATTTGTTAAAATACCTGAAATGAGGTGAATTTTTAAAATGAGTTCTAATTTTATTGACAGAAAGGGAATTTAGAATACAGATGACGAAAACAATGAAGGAAACTGCTGATAAAGTGGAAGATAACAGAAAGGAAATCCAGAGTAACTTGAGTCTTTAAAATTGCTCTCTTTTGCCCCAGTGCACTAATGTGGAGACTACAGGTCACTCTTGTTTTCTCCCAAAGCATGACTCGCTGCCCTTCCCAGTGCGAGGTCTGGGCACTTGTTGCACAGAGTCCCTGAACCTGGTCTGCAGCCCCTGCCCGTCCTGGCAGCGCCCCCTGCTGACTTCAGGTGCACAGTGTTTCCACATGCCCCTGGTCAACCCCTGCACATCCCTGCCCACTGCACAAGAGCCTGGCACACCAGGGCTGAGCTCAGGTTGGTGTTAACATCCCAGCCTTCTGCTTTGCATGGAGTGGGTGTGGAAAAGGGGGAGTATACGTGACTGTACACACACATGTGCACACCCTTCTTTGACACAAATGGTGAGGTACTATACATACTGTCCACCCCTCTGTTCTTTTCACTTAATAATGCATCCAGGATCTTGTCTCCTATCAGTGCATCTAGACTGGCCTCGTGTTTTATTCCCTACGTTGCACCTCACTCTGTGGCTGTTCCTCAGTCCACACCTTGGCACTTAGATTATTTCCACCTTTTGCTATTCCATCCACACTGCAATAAATGACCTCACATACTATTTGTGGGCATATACCAAAAAGATCCATAGTATAAATTCCTAGAAATTATCGAGCCAAATACCCTGTATGTTTTTCACTTGAGTGACTGCTGCCGGACATCCTCTGAAGGGGGTCCAGCAAACCACTCACCCATGTAGGACACTCACCTCATGTCACTCACCTTGTCCTCCACAGACAGGCCCCAAACTTCCTGAGCCTGATGGTGACCTGAAAACCCAAAGTCCTCCTGGAAGGCTAGGCAGCTATGAGCTGCACTCCCACTTCCAACTAACACAGAGACGGAAACATGACAGCCCATGTGGGAGGAAACAGAAGGCGATCACAGTGGGCAGGCGGAGGGCTGGATGGGAGGAGAGGACACAGACCCTCAGAGCTCTGCTAGAGTGTCAGCCATTCCTGGCCCATTATGTGACAATTAGCTCCTCTTGAGCATGTTCTTAAGTGGAGGGGACAGCAATTAATGTCATTAACCCTCATTAAGGGAGCATGCTGCAGAAGGGAATCTGATTAAAGTGGAATTTGAGCTTTCATGGCACCGCACTTAGGAGTGTGCAGGTCCCAGGTCCAAAACCGTGTCCTGATGTCACAGCATTGCTCAAAAGACTCTCCTGAGAAGGTCAGGGCCTATCCACCTATGTTAAGAAGAGCAAGTTTAAAACTCCAATGCTGCAGAGCCTACTTTTGAGACTCTTCCAAATATATACCCATGTTTATTACAAAGTCAGCAATCAGGGTAGGGGGTCACAGGGCTGTTTCACAAGAGTGACACTATTTTTAGCCACTCATACTACAGGACCCAAACCATTGACATAAGTGGCTTCTAATGTCCTTGAAAGTCTTGACACATTGATGTAAGTGAGGCAAGGGTGATGCTAACAAAGGCTGAGGAAGCAATAAGAGACTGTGGGACAAAGAAGCAGCATCCCCCTACACCATGAGAATTGGAAAACCAGGCCCTTCACCCAAAGTGTGTGTCTCAAAGCCCCTGAAACCCCATCACCAGAATCAGCCATTGGCTCACACGCTTTGGCCTTGACAACTCCACCTCCGGCAGGTGCACATACAAGCACTGCGGCAAGCCTGTGCTGTTATGCTTATCCCCATGCCTTTCCTCAAGAGCCCACTGTGCACTCACACCATGCCAGGCTGGGATGCAAGAGTGCAAGTGTTGCAGCCTCGTGGGGGAGGAGACTTAAATAAAATGGTCAACACTGATGAATGAGATGGGCCAGACAGGAGCAGGGCGTGTGCACCAGGGAACCCAAGCTAGTCTGAGCAAACTGGCTGGCTTCAGCCCTGCAAGAACCCTTCCTGGATGGAGCGTCTGAGACTTTATGGGGAAGGTCCAAGTCTGCCTCTTCAGCTCCGGCTAATAGCTGTACTCAGCTCCTCTGTAGTCACCCAGGATGGAGCGTTCAGGGTCCCTGTGCAGGGGCTGCAGTCGAGAGGTGCTTACCACCTCATAGCTGTTCAGCAGTACAGCACTTCTCCCGCTGAGTCTGGACAGGGGGTGAGGATTGAAGAGCGCAGGGAAGCTCTGGCTTCGCCACCACACGCTCCTTTTGTTTTCTGACGCCTGACTCATCTCCCAAGGCAGCTGACCCAGGTCCTCACAGGGCAAGCACACATGGTCCCTCACTCTTCTGGCCACGAGGCTACCTGTCTCAGAACCAAAGTCCCTGCAGCCAGTTCCAGCGGGTCAGAGCAAGGGCCCTGAGAGCCCCAAATACAGAATCTGACTCCTGCCCTACCCATCTCGTTCTCCGAGGGCACGTAGGGGGCCTTTTCCTCCTAGGCCATGGTGGGCGGAATCAGGCGGTGACAGGCAGTGCTCCAGGCACAACGCCCACTCAGGCAGGTTCTCCACAGTCACTCAGGGTGCCCAGAGTAGCCCCTGCCTCACACCACAGGTACCACAGGCAGCCTCTGCCTTCCTGAAATGAATGTGGGTGCTGTGATGGGAGGTGGGCAGCTCCTGCCTCCTCGGGGCCAAGGCAAAAGTATCCTCAGAGGATCCCGGGTGGGGCCCTCTGTAACCCCCCACCTGTGCGGTGTGGCTCACACCGGCGCCATCTCTGGAGCCCTGGGCCAGCCTCCCCCTATGGCCTCAGGGGAACCCCATTTAGCTGTGTTGTGTCCAATTTCTCCAAACTTCCTAGTAACCTTGATCAATCCAGCCACACACGAACATGCACTTATACAGCATAGCACATGCTGCACACACCACACACTGCACATGTGTACACACATAAACACATGCTCTGTACAAGACACACAAACTATGCACACATGCAACACACACACAATACACACATACAAATATGCCACTCCCTACACACACACACACACAAGTATCACGCATACACATGCCCCATCCATGCAAGCACAGAAACACCCACACACGCATGCACACACGTGCAGTCCCACAGTCACCGTTATTTCCTCAGTGGGGTTGATGGCAGGTTCCTCGCCCTGAGCCTCAGGCCTCTCCCCGCGGCTGCAGCAGGGACAGGAGCTGCTAAGGGGGTGCCGAGCAGGTGCCCCGAGTGTGTTTACTGTTTACAGGAAAACAGCAGCTTCCTGCTCCCCGTGGGAGTCAGCGGAGACCCCAGCTGTGACAGGAAAGGCTGACGCAGAACCCCTCATGGTGCCCAGCTGCACCCTGAGCACAGCAAGGGCAGGAAGGGCCACCGCTACCCCCAGGGGAGCAGCAGGGACAGTCACCACACTGGACGTGCATTTCCCCTTGACAATGACCCGCCTTGACCGGCTAATGCACTTTCCGGGTCACACTGAGGCTCCACCAGCCACAAGTCTTCCAGCAGAAGGGAGGCCAAACGTGGGTAACCTGGGGCCTATCATAGGGAACCCCCAGAAGCCGCGTTTCTTTCCTCACCCACGGAAGTCCCGGAGTGACCTCCACAAACAGCCTTCTAGCTTTGCACGCCTGTTGTTCTTCAGACAGCAGCATCCCAAATACGAGGGGCCCAGAAACCCTTGTCTGGTGTCAGTCCTTAGGGTCATTTGTGGTGAGAGGGGTGGTGGCCAGGCCCACCAGGCCTTGCCAACAACTGGGCTTCCAATACATCTTTGAGAAGGTGCCCAACGTCCACACGGCGACGTCACGCCCGCACACAGAACGCTCAGCACAGACACCCTGAAAGACGCAGACCCGGGGCTCACACCCGTGAACGTCGAAGGGTGGGCACTCGGCGCTCCCACAAGCTGAGACTGCCCGAGCTCCCTGGCTCATTCTAAGCCCGAGAGTTAGAGACTTTGAGCCCTCTGATCGAGGGCATTGCGGGGGCAGCAGCGCTGCCTGGGAGCTCTGCCCGCTGCCTACACGGCTGTCGGAGTCCGGCTGCAGTGGGGCCATCTGGAGGCAGTCCCGGCCCCAGGGAGGGGGCCTCTGCGTCACCTGGGAGGCTGCGAGCTCTTCCCTCAAAGCCAGCATCTTACCAGCTCTGCTTCCTCAGCCCCTCCGTGCCCTGCCGTCTGTCTCCTTGGCCTTGCCTCCTTCTCCCTAGGCCTTTGCTGCCACCCACATGGGCATATTCATTTGTTTTCCACCCTCCCCTGTGCTGCACGAGGATGTGAGACCCCACAAGAGAGGGGTTGCTGCTCCCTGGGCTTGCTGTGCTGCCCCCCGAGACTAGGACGGTGTGGTCAGAGCTGGTGCTCTAAACGGGGGACCAACGGTGTGTGCCGTGGTGCCGCCCTGGCTCCCACTGTTGCTGCCAATAAACCCTCAGGGGTTCGGCACCACAGAAGCTTCTTGGCCATTGAAGTCCAGTGGGGGCAGCAGGAGGACGTCTGTCAGATCCATCAGGCTGAAGGCGCTGCCATCTTCACGGTCACCCTGGGCATCAAACTCGACCCACAGGGGGCTGCTGCAGAGGCTGTGAAGGCGCAGGTAGTGTCCGTGTCCCCTCGCTCGCTACACCCAAGTGCACGGGAGGGGAGACAGGAAGTGTGAAAATCCACCTGCGACTTTTACATCGTGGCCTCAAGTGCACACATTCAGGGAAGTGTCATATTCTCTAGCAAAGGCACTAAAGACAGATCAATGTCAGGGTGGCTGGACAATGGGGCAGGCAGGTGGACACTCCATCTGTCACCCCGGTAACATTTGCTGTCTCACCACCTTTGTCCTTGTGCTGCTTATAACTGAATGCCCCAAACTGAGTCATTTACAAGGAATAGGAATTTGGTGATGACAGGTCTGGAGGCTGGGAGTCCACCTAAGGCTGAGAGGCTGCATCTGGTCCGGGCCTTCTGGCGATGGGGACCCTCTGCAGAGTCCCAAGGTGGCGGGACATCGGTTGGAAAGGGGGCTGAGTACGTGGGTCTCTTTCTCCTCTGTGAAGACACATGTCCCGTCCCAGATAACGCATTAACTCACTAGCCAGTGGACGGGTTAATACATTCGTGAGGGCTCCGCCTCCTAAAAGCCCACCTCCCGGGACTGCCACCCTGGGGATTAAGGTAAAAATGAATTTAGGAGGGGACAAATATTCAAACCATAACACACACGGGGCCTGAAAATGCCATTACAGACCCGTTCTTTGGAAATAACACTTTCTACTAATCTTTTGTCAAAACACAAATGTCCGTGAGAGGGGTATTAACTTTGATGCTCTTCTTGAATTATGACCCAAGTGAGAAGAGAACTCAACACGTGGTTGTTACTGACACAGAGATAAAATGCACTTTTATGCCCAGGGCTGGAGATGCCGCCGGCTCCCGCAAGCCCTTCTCAGGCCCGTCGCCTTCCGCAGAGGGATCTCGTGCCCTGCCTTCCAGCACCCCCGTGAGTCTTACCCGGCTCTGCCCTTGACATAAATGGAAGTGCAGCATGGATATTCTTCTGTGCCCACCTCCTTCAGCCAGCGCTGCGCTCCTGTGTCTCTGCTGCCTCCCTGCAAGCGGCAGCAGCTGGTGCATTTCCTTCACTGGTCAATGAAACCACACTTAGGATTTTTTATTTTACTGTCAACGAACACGTGTCTTTCTTTGTCCAGTTTGAGGCAGATATCAACATGCTGCTGTGGACACCCGCGTGCATGTCTCTGCACACAGGTGCACACGCTGCCTTTCAGGGCTCGCCTATGAGAGCAGCCGCAGACCCCAAGCACCTCCCATGGGGTCAGCAGTGCCCGTGGCCTACGGCCTCCTGCCCCCCCTGCGCCCACACAGCAGCACATGCAGACCAGACCCCACTGCTCCCCGTCCTTCCCACTCTGCGAGGTCGCTGTTCTCACTGCCCCACTCTGAAGCGGTAGCCATCTCACGCATGGGTTAGTTTCCTTTGCACAGATGACTACTGAGGTTCACACCTTTTTACATGCTTAGCGATCATTTGTAACATGCCTGTAGAGTTGATTTTCTACTTTTCTATTGCCCATCTTTCTTACCGATTTTGAATTTCTTTCTGTGTTCTGAATGGAAGCTATTTACAGGTACATACGTTGTAAATATTGTCCCCCACATTCTAGTGTCCCCTCATTGTCCTAACAGAATCTTTTGATGAAAAGAAGTTCTTTTTTTTTTTTTGAGATCGTCTCACTTTATGGCCCTCAGTAGAGTGCTATGAAATCACAGCTCACAGCAACCTCCAACTCCTGGGCTTAGGCGATTCTCTTGCCTCTGAGTAGCTGGGACTACAGGCACCCGCCACAACGCCCAGCTATTTTTTGTTGCATTTTGGCCAGGGCATGGGTATATAGGGCCAGAGCCCTACCCATTGAGCCACAGGAAAAGAAGTTCTTTTTTTTTTTTTTTTTTTTTTTGAGAAAGAGCCTCAAGCTTTAACCCTGGATAAGTGCTGTGGCATCACAGCTCACCCCAACCTCCCATTCCTGGGCTCAAGCGAGTCTCCTGCCTCCGCTTCCCAAGTAGCTGGTACTACAGGTGCCCACCACAACACCAGGGTGGGCCAGGGCTGGATTCGAACCCACCAGCTCAGGTGTACGTGGCTGGCGCTTTAGCCTGTTGAGCCACAGGAGCCAAGCCAGAAGTTCTTAATATTAACACAACTTAGCTTATCAATTTTTCCTCTGTAGTTACAGCATTTTTGTGTTTTATGTAAGATCTCCTTGTCTATCTCAAGATTTTGAAGCTATTGTTTCTAATATCTTTAGAAATTTTATTGCTTCATTTAGCACATTTATATCTATCATTTCTCCTGGGATTGATTTTTGTTTATGGTTTAAGTTTCATTTCTTCTCCACATGAATATACAATAGACCCAATTGCCTGGTGCCATTTATTAAACAGACTGTCCTTTTCCAAACTGCTTTGCAAAGCCTTCTGTGTCATCGAAAATACTTGTTACCAGGTGCACTGGCAAACACCTGTAGTCCCTGCTACTCAGGAGGCTGAGGGGGGGAGGATCACTTGCACACAGGAGTTTGAAGCCAGAGCTGGGGCAACACAGTGAAACATCATCTCTTTTAAAAAATATATTAAAAATTAATAAAAACAAAAAGTTCATATATATAATGACTTGCTCTCTTCTGATTGCCTACATCTAATTTTCTATCATTCTGCCAGTACAACACTGGATTACTGTAGCTTTACAATAATTATTTACAGAGTAAATAATTTTTTACCCACCTTATTTTTCTCCAGTGTCTCAGATATGTTTGACACTTGACATTTCTAAATGAGTTTACAATCAGCTTGTCCATTTCCACCTCCCCAAATCTTATATTTAAATGTGGATTACGCTGAATCTATAGGTCAATTTGAAAACAGATGTCTTTACATTATTGAGTTTTCCAATCCATGAACGTGGTGTTTCCCAGCATTTGATTCAGCCTTTTAAATTTTCTTAATAATGTTTCTAATTTTCAACAGAGAAATCTTACACATCTTTTCTTAGATTCACTTCTACACATTCGATAATTTATTTTTTAATTTTGCTGTATACATGTTTTTTACTGATACATAGATATAGGGTTGACTTTCATACCTAGCAACAAGCTAAACTTAGTATCTAGTTTTAATTATCTATTTGTAGATTCTTTGGAGGGGTTAATGGCCATCCTATTGTCTTTGAAAATGACAGTTTTATTTATTTATATGAAATTGTTATTGTTTATATTTCTTTTTCTTGCTTTATTGCACTGGCTTGGCCCTCTAGTTAAGATGCTAAATAGAAGTGATAATGCACAGGATCCTTGTTTCAGATCTCAACAGGAAAATGTTCAATATTGTATCATTTAGTACAAAATTTGACATAGTTTTGTTTTAAGTATACTTTATCAGATTTAGTGTGCTAAGAATTTGATGATGTATAGATGGTGACTTATATCAAATACTTTTTCTGCCTCGATTTGTAACTGCGTGCTACTCAGTAGGAAGCCGACACAAGTCAGCAGAGAAAGAGTTTAACATCATATTGTACCATGGAAGAAGGAGAAGGAAATTTCTCAAATCTGTCTCCCCGAGAATTTGGGGGCCAAGGTTTTTAAAGATAATTTGGGGCTGACTGGTGGAGATGAACTCACAGAACTAGGAAGTAGAAATTGTCTTCCTGAGCTGAGTTGGGTCCCAGTGAGAGGGTCACGAGCCACTCGAGTCAGTTCTGTGGCGCAGGTTACTGATCTGGTTGGGCCAGTCGACAGGGTCTATAAGACACCCCCAAAACCAGCCTTAGGTTTCACAAGGCTGCTATCTTGGAAGCAATGAAGAAAGCTAAGAATCTCTATGACCATCAACTATGTGACTCCTGAGTAGTGAGCAGTTATAGGAAAGCAAAATAGGACAAATCTGGATACACACACACACACACACATTTAACTATGCCTATACTTTGCAGAATTTAGGCACCTGCCAGAATTCCTACCTTATGCCCTTTTTATTAAATTTATAAAAGATGATTCTAAATTGACATAATCACATGACTTTCCTCTTCGTTTCATTCATTTAATTGAATTATCTTAATTGAATTTTATTGAAAGAATTATTGATTTACATGCTTTTTAGAAACAACAGAGAGGTGTGGTGCCTGCGGCTCAAAGGAGTAGGGCACCGGCCCCACATGCTGGAGGTGGCAGGTTCAAACCCAGCCCTGGCAAAAAACTGCAAAAAAAACAAAAAACAAAAAAATAAAAAACAGAGAGAGAGATCTCCTGCACATTTTTCCAGTCTCTGCTGATAACATTTAGCACAACTATAGTATAATATCATTGATACAACATACTGATTTTATAGAGATTCCCACAGTCTTGCATGTGGGAATCCGATTATTAAGTTTTATCCCCTGTGCAGGTTCTGTGACCACAGACAACTCCAACACCACAGCCCCCTCAGGCTGCCCTGTTACACCTACATCCTCTCCCATTCTGCACCCCCAACCTTGGTGATCACTAACCTGTTCTCCATTTCTAAAACTTTGTTATATAAATGGAATGATACAGTTTGACATCTTTGAGGACTGGATTTTCTTTTTCTTTTTCTTTTCTTTTTTTTTTTTTTTTTTGAGACTGAGCCTACACCTTGGGTACAGTGCCATGGCATCACAGCTCACAGCAACCTCCAACTCCTGGGCTCAAGCAATTCTCCTGCCTCTGCCTCCCAAGTAGCTGCCACAATGTCCGGCTATTTTTTGGTTGCAGCTGTCATTGTTGTTTGGCGGGCCTAGGCTGAATTCAAACCTGCCAGCTCAGGTGTATGTGGCTGGCACCTTAGGCGCTTGAGCCACAGGCGCCAAGTTGGGACTGGATTTTCTTACTCAGCACGATTCCATGGGTATAATTCCTAGGTTGTTGCCTGTATCAAAGGTCTGTTGCCTTTTATTGCTTTACAGTTTCCTGTGGTACAGATGCCCCTCAGTCTTCTAACTACTCACCTGTCAAAGGACATCTGGGCTGATTCTAGTTTTTAGCTATTATACAAATAAAGCCACTTGCGGGTGTGTATACAGCCTTTTACAACTTTCCTAATTTCAGTAAATTAAGAAAACCTGGGATAAGGGCCCTAGAGTGCAATTTCTGGCTCTTTGTATGTTTAGCTCTGTAAGAAATTGCCAGGAATGTCAAAGTTCCAGAATGGCTGTGCCATTTCCCATCCCCAACTTTACCATATGAATGATCCAGTTTCTCCCCATCTTCCTCAGCATTCGAAGCCATCACTCAGTGTTTAATTTACTCTCTTACAGGTGTGAGATCATTGGTGGATTTATTGGGGTTAAAACAGTGTTGCTTCCTCAAGTACAAGGTTATGTTTGTGATGTATTGTCTTTCTCATAGATCATTTTATTTTCTTTGGAAATATTTGCCTTAGAATATTTGCCTCTATAGTCTTAAATGAGACTATCCTATAACTTTCTTCTCTTATAATATTCTTGTTACAATAAGTTTTCATACCAAGATCTCATGAAATCAGTAGTAAAATATTTTTTATTTTTCTATTCTTAATGAGAATTTGTGTGTGTAAGATAGGCATTCTTTTTACAAAGGTTTGGTAGCATTCCAGGTGAATTAATTTAGAATTTTCTTTGTGGAAAGGGTTTTAATTTTCTATTTAACACACTATATGACTATTCAGATTTTCTATTTCTTCTAGTGTCAACTTTGGTAAGTTGTATTTATTAAGGAAATTTCATCAGGACTTTGCCTTTTCTTTAGAAACATTTTTAAAGACCCAGTTTCTGGATTTGATGGCCATCTATTATAATTTTTTTAGTTCCTGCTCTGTCACATTTTTTTCCTTCTTGGCATTTAATTGGCTGTTGTTTTTCTAACTTCTTGGGGATAATTGGCTTTTTATTTTATTTTATTTTATTTTTTGTAGAGACAGAGTCTCACTTTATCACCCTTGGTAGAGTGCTGTGCCATCACACAGCTCACAGCAGCCTTCAACTGCTTGGCTTAGGCAATTCTCTTGTGTCAGCCTCCCAAGTAGCTGGGACTACAGGTGCCCGCCACAACGCCCGGCTATTTTTTTGTTTTGCAGTTCAGCCAAGGCTGGGTTTGAACCAGCCACCTTTGGTATATGGGGCCGGCACCCTTCTTGATAAGCCACAGACGCCGCCCGATAGTTGGCTTTTCAATATTTAGCCTTTCTTTTTTTTTTTTTTTTGGCACTATATATATTAAGAGCTTTAAATTTTTTTTTTTTTTTTTTTAGAAAGTCTGACTTATTAAATATTGGTGGAGTGCTGTGGCATCACAGCTCACAGCAACCTCCAACTTCTGGGCTTAAGCGGTTGTCTTGCCTCATCCTCCCAAGTAGCTGGGGCTACAGGCACCCGCCACAACGCCCGGCTATTTTTTTGTTGCAGTTTGGCCAGGGCTGGGTTTGAACCCACCACCCTCAGTATATGGGACCGGTGCCTTACCCACTGAGCCACAGGCGCCGTCCAAGACACTTAAATTTTTTCTGAAAATATATCTCTTGATAGTTACCAAATCTAAAAACACAGCTTCAACTATGAAATATAATCAATGTGATACACGTTAGGGTTCACACATACATGTATATGCACATTAGGTGTGTGATCATTAGGGTACACACGTACATGTATATGCACACAGAATCAGAAGTCATATGTCACAATTGGCAGTGATCGCCAGATAATGAGGTTAGTGTTCACTTAGTTTGTCACTTTTTGATGTTTGCCAAGATTTTCCAATTTATTTTTTTCACAAATGGGACTCTTTGTTTGTCATTATTAAAAGCCTGAATTTTGGCTCAGCTCCTGTGGCTCAATGGGCTAAGGCGCCAGCCACGTACACCGGAGCTGGTGGGTTCGAATCCTGCCTGGGCCCACCAAACAACAATGACAGCTGCAACCAAAAAATGGCCGAGGGTTTGTGGCAGGCACCTGTAGTCCCAGCTACTTGGGAGGCGGAGGCAGGAGACTCACTTGAGCCCAGGAATTGGAGGTTGCTGTGAGCTGTAATGCCACAGCACTTTATCCAGGGTCACAGCTTGAGGCTCTATCTCAAAAAAAAAAGCCTGCATTTTAGACTGATTCTTGGACTGGTGGTTCATATACATCAGCTTGTTAAGCTTCAGCACCTGTCTCATCTCCGGTAGCTTTTCCAGAACTACAACCTTCACCATGAAGATTCATGAGTTTTCCCAATTCAAACTTGGGCCTCTTCAGCATTTTTACTTTTCTAACGAAGACATCATGGAGAGGATAAATAGATTGGAATGTCTTTTCCAATGCTATCTGGAATCAATTTATTGACAACTTCTTTCAAGTCATTCATCTGCTCCTCTCTGATCATGGTTTCCATCATTTACTTCTGGATTGGGAAAACCTGTTGGTGCTGGGTATAAGAGGTCTTCTTTATCCGATGTGTTTTTTTGTAAAAACCAACACAGAATAGACAAGCAAATAACAATCAGTAGTCTTAACATCAACATGAACTTCAATCATAGTCTGCCATTTTTTAACCATAGAACACATTTTGTCACGGGTAAGATCCATGCCATGGAAGTTAGGCAGGCAGTTTTTGCCCTGAACGTCTTCAGTTATCAGCTTGAATTTTCTAAATGCAGCTTCATCATTCTGCAGATCAGCAAGACTCACTTCAAACACACGACCTTTGAGGCCATCAGATGCAATTTTGGTTGCTTGAGTCCTGGTGACTAGTGTTTTCCCAATATTTCTTACATTAAACATAGCAGGTGCCTTCACATCATACCAATCTTTCTTAGAAAATGGATCAACCACTTTCTTCTTGGCTCCCTTTTTGCCGCCTTTCATAAGGAACTTGTTCTTGCCGACCACCATGGTGGTGCTCAGCAAGTCAAAAAGACAAGATTTTCCAATTTAATACACACTGATCTAATTTTGCAATTAGAATATACATATATATCTCATATATATAAATAATTATAATGTGCAAGTGTAAATTTAATAATAGTAGATTGCAGTTTTAAAATGGAGGCTTTCCCCACTATAATGCTGTGTGTGCAAGCTTTGCAGTGGTAGAATCAAATGTGACTTTAAAAGCTGCATAAATTTGATAGATGGAGGAAAGCAGATTCAGTACTGTCTCACTTTAATTTTTGTGCTAAAGCCTTATCTCTATATATCCTAGGGAACACATCTGGAATCCTAAGATAAGTTTTTTAAAAGTGGATAACATTTTCAACAATGCAAAATGGGAGTTTTAAGCAATCAATTAATGACAAAAAAATTATGGGAGAACATATGTGTTTTCTTAGCTAAACAATGGACTAGGAAGTGAAGGGACACCATCACCTCAACGTATCAGTAGAGTAAAAACACTAGAGAAGAGAAATGGGAGAAAGGCAGCCTCATAATTCAAACCCCTGGAAGCCCCACTGCACCGTGCTCCCCCAGCTAACAGCCGCACCACATGCCAGGCCTACGATCTCCAAGAGGAGACCCAGGGAGACAAGCGTGAGCCCGGTGGCTCCACACACACATCCTTCCCCGCTGGACGCCCACGGTCCTGGCTCACTCCTCTTACTCTCCATGCTGCCCCGACTCCGAGCCCAGCACCCAACTCTCTGCTTCTCGGCCACCACCCTGTCCTGCCACAACAGCCACCGGGCTCCAGGATTCTGGAGAGAGGTGAAGAGCAGAGTCATCTCAGCTGGGCCTAGAGAGTGGGACAGAAAAGACGCAGGACTAGGCCTACGTTTGGCCAAAGGGCCAGGGAGAGGGGTCGGCAGGAGCAGGGCCCTTCAAAGCCTCTCACGTGGGACCAGGAGAAACTGAGTAACTCAAGACTCGCAGCAGATATCAGAGCTCATGGTGAGCTCACAGAGATGCCCACCACCTCCACCGCCGTCTGCCTGGTGAGATGTGACGCTTTGCCCTGCTGGCCAAGCTCGGAGGGTGGGGGCATCTCCTAATGTGGCCCCCAAGGGTGGGTAGGCCTGGCAGAAGCTGATACTAATCAGAAACCGATGCCTCCCACGCTTGTCTCCATGGGTCTCCTCTTGGAGATCGTAGGCCTATGCAGAGCCCTGTGCTCAGTCCTGCGCACCCCAAGCCTCCCTGAGCACAGAGTGTGGTCCCAGAAGGGAGACAGACGCTTAACTCAAACCACAGAGCAGGCGTGACATCCTCCCTCTTGCGAGACAGATTTGACTCCACGTGGAAGCTAATTCATTCTGCCTCAGCAACTTTCTCAATTTGCTGGAATTCTACAACTGACAGATCAGCTGATGTGGAATATTACTTTTATATAAAACAGTGAGCTGCAGACTTCAAAGGGTTCTCTGAGTTGAATTTAATTACATGCTCCCCAACAAGACAGCCAAAACACCCTCGCTTAGCTTTTGTGTGTGTATTCATATTAAGCACAATGCCCACATCCTGCGACATCAGTATTTCTCTTCACATCACTGGAAACACGAGGACTCTGGAACTGGTTGGAGCAAATTATAATGCACCCAGCCAGGGCCTTTTGTTACGCAGCCCTTCCATGGTGGTACCTACCTGTCCCTCTGAAAGCCAGGGGACCACTGGAGTTCATTTGAGAACATTCTACCCCAAGTTGGCCGTGCAAATTATTTTTGTCCTATGTGGGGAGTCTTTTTATTTTCCTCACGACATCAAGTGACTTTGAGTCTGGCATGATACATACTCACACATAGCCAGGGAAAAGGATTATTGCTCTATCCGGCTTAAATAACGCTTCTCATAATGAGCTGAGGAAAACAGAATCGTCGTGGTCTCCTGTGTGGCCCTGGAGTGTGGCGGTGCCACGGCCAGCTGGGGAAGAAGTCCAGGACTGCTCGGGGTGGCTTGCCCCACAGAGGCTGGCCCGTGCCTTCCTCTAAATGCTCAGTATTTGGATTAGGGCTACGTTTGACCTGGATGGAGCCAGCTCCTGCCTGTTCCGCTGGCCCCCGGGAACAGGGGAATTATAGACCTTTCAGAGATTAACCAACATTAAAATAGCAACCAGATGCAGGAGAGCTCTCATGTGGCTTTGTGGGCTGGCTTTCCAGGCCTGTGGTGACCTTGCTGCGGGTCAGGCTGTCCCAGACCATGGTATCCCTGGAGAAGGTGGACCAGCCTCTCTCCCACCAATAACTCTTCAAACTGGGGGTAGGTGCCAGCACACAGCACCAAGGAGCTACCGCCCCTGCAGTGCTCAGCACTGCCCAGCTCTTCTCACCGGCATCGGACCTCCAATGGCCAAGGATGCCCAATCCTCCCTCTCCATAGAGAAACAGTCACTTGGCTCAGGGCCTCCATCCTTGGTAGGGATGGAAACCTCCCTCATTCCTCCACGAACACAGGAAGAGCTTGATGGAGAGGTGGACTGATGGACACCTGTCCAGCGTCCAGTTGAAAGGGACACCGGCACAACACTGGGGGCACAGTGCCCTCAAGTGGAGGTTTGCAAGCACTACTGTCCATCAGTTCCAGGCTGGGAACCCCTCGGCACTGGCCAGTGCATTTCTGAATCTGTTGTCGTGAATATCAAGATGGCGGCCTGTTGTTTTTATGGATAAGTATATTTATTTATTAATAGAAAATAAGATATTCACCATCTGCAGAGAATGTCAGTCTTTAGCCTAAGGAGGGCCTCCACCACCTGCCCCTGCCTTACTGCCCACCCTGCATGTGCTCACAGGCAATGGTCACCCCTGTAAGAAAAAGGGTGTCCCTCCCCTGGGGCCTTGGAACATCCGGGGGAGGGGCTAGACAAGGTGGAAAAGGGAGGGAGGTGAGCATTTGTGATGAAACGCTCACTGGGCCTACTTCCTGCAAGGCCCAGTTGGCTGTCGACCTGGCAAGGGGTGTCGGCTGCATGGGCTGCTACAGTTTGGGACAGGGGGCTGCCCACGGGGAGCTGTTGGCTACTGCGTGTGAGTAGCTGCTACAGCCCACACAACCTGGCCTATCCCCCAGCAAGTACATGGTGCAAGTAACTGTGTTCTGATGTCCCCTGTGGGCTTCACCTGGACATCAGCCATTAGCTTCTCTTACTGGATCATCATCACTTGCCAGGTGCCACTCAGGGAGGGTGTGTCTTTAGCTTAAAGGGGAAATCCTGAAGGTGCCAAGGACCAGAAGCTACGGTCCTTGGCACCTTCAGGATTTCCCCTTTAAGCTAAAGACTGCCCAGTGCAGGCGGCAATGCAGGCACCGGAGGGACGACTCACGGGGGCAGGACATGCCTGACTTGGGGGACACATGCCTGTCAGGCAAGCTCACCCTGGGGACGCCCCCACTTTCCTGCCAGATGCAAGTTGTGATCCTGGTAAGAAGGGGGTACAGAATGGGGAGGTTACCCATGAGGGGACAGACCCTATTCTAGCATCTAGGTAATTTACACCCAGGATAGTATTAGTGAGGCTGTAATGATCCAATGTTTCAAGAGGCGTAACATGAACCAGACGGGCTTGACAGTCAAAGGGATTTGGAGAAAAGCACGATGATGGAAAACTTGGCGTCTGCCCCTTCTGCTTCTCTCCTTATCAGAACAAGGGGCCTGATGGATAAATCTGTGTGTCCATAGCTGTCTTTCTGTCTTGGCCCCGCATATTAGGATAGCACAGCTGTGCTGACCTCATCAAACCCCCATCACTGGGGGCAGTGACGTGTGCACACGCACACGCTCTGCAGTTAGCGTACGTCATTTAGTTTCTGTTTGAGTTTTCTTGTACAAATATAGTTTGGAAATGTGACATCCCATTCACTCCCATTGACTGTGAAAGAAGAACCATAGCCCCTCCTGTCTCCCAGGTGAATCCCCTGGAAGGGAGATGATCTGGGTGATAAGGGAGCCAGGCCAGGGCAGGGGCCATAAAGGTGTATTGGGGCCAATAAAATCTTCTTGGACATTGGTTTCTTGGACACAATTTGGGGACATTACACCGCTTTCTCCCAGGGTGTACTGCTGCCATTATTAGGTCAATAAACTTCGTAAACCCCGCTCCCCTGCACATCACCCCAGGAACCCGGGCCTGATACTCTGGGGGTGGGGTAGGAGTGCGGTGTAATAGAATGCGACCT
Organism: Arctocebus calabarensis; assembly: GCA_963573935.1. Taxonomy (NCBI): domain Eukaryota; kingdom Metazoa; phylum Chordata; class Mammalia; order Primates; family Lorisidae; genus Arctocebus; species Arctocebus calabarensis. The sequence goes on from CAUYON010166917.1 coordinate 106,897, forward strand.
CCCATTGTCCCCTCCCGGAGCACTTTCCAGCACTGGAGCTCAATAAAATGTACTCAGACTATATCTTTGTCCAATGTCCCTCGGACTGCAGAGAGGACACAGCTAGTAAGCTGGGAGAGGAAGGCCTGCTAGGCCACGCAGGTGCCCAGGAACTAGAAGGGGCACAGGGACCATCGTGGATGCTGTCCAGAAAATGACGACGAGGATGAAGATGAGGACCATCCTCACAGCCTGGAAACAAGAAGGATGAGAGGTCTGGATTGGGTTTGAGGAGCCTGCCCAGGGCCTCAGTGCGTGTAAGGGCACTTGCGAGGGGTCACCCCTGTGTGGGCGGCACTGCTGGATCTTCAGGCAGTGCCCCTCTGTGCTGGGTCTTCTTAACATGTAGACTCTACCAGTGGGTGGGGTAGGAGCCCCAGAGGCCGCATTTCCCACCGTCCTCAGGTGATACTGACTCTACTGGTCCCTGTGGACAGTGTTAGAAATAAACACAGCATCAGGAACTCCAGCCCAGACCTGGTGTGTCCCAATCTGCAGTTCATGACGCCCCCAGGTGATTCAAGTGCCCGTTAAAATTCCAGACACACTGTTCCAGACACCTAGTCTTATCCAGTGGACACCAGAAAGGGGGTGAATTTGATAAAATTTGGACACTGTTGCCACCCGACAGATAAGCAGAGAGCCCATGTCAGTGGACACCTCTGAGCACAGCCAGGACACAGGCTGTAACCATGGACCCTGCCGACGGGATGACCCGCCCGGGGCTTCATAGCTGCCACTGTTTGGATGTGCCCCTTCTAAAACTTAGGTGCTGCCAAGCCACGGTATTGATGGGTGGGGCTTCGTGAGGCTCCTCCCTCATAATGGCAAGTGCCCTTAAAAGGGGCTTGACAAAGGGTGCTTGTCTCGCTTCTCCTCCCACCTGCCTGTGGGAGGAGCTGCAGGAAGGCCCTCACCAGGCACCCCTGCCAGCACCTTGGTGTGGACCTACTAGCCTCCAGAACCGTGGCAAAGATATCTCTCTTCTTTACGGGTTTCCCAATACTGCAACACAAAACAGCATAAGGCAACAGCCCCCCACCTGGTAGCATCTGCGGTAGGATGGATTTGCACTGACAGCTGAAATTCCACACGGTCCCCTAGTTAGCTCGGTTCACACCCCCAAGTCCAAGTGCCCAGATGTTTGCCAGAGTGAGCGTGTACCAGGAACCCAGCACAGATGGATCCACCACGGTGACCATGAGAAAGTGGGTTCTGCTAAGCTTAGCAGCACTTGCCATTTTAAACCCATTTCCCTGTCAGCAGCATCTAGGGAAAAATGGGGCTCTGCTTGGGAAAACTGTCTCGCCAAGACCGCGTCGGTCCTCCCCCGACCCAGGCTCCCACTCTTCTGGGCCTATAGCACAAATGTGCCAACTTCTGTGCGGATGATCCATGTTTTTTTTTTTTTTTTTTTTTTGCAGTTTTTGGTTGGGGCTGGGTTTGAACCAGCCACCTCTGGCAAATGGGGCTGGTGCCCTACTCCTTTGAGTCACAGACACCACCCTCCGTGTATGTTTTTAAAACTAACTTTTTGTTTGTTTGTGGGTTTTTTGAGACAGAGTCTCACTATGCCATCCTCGGTAGAGTGCCATGGTATCACAGGTCACAGTAACCTCAAACTCTTGGGCTTAAGCGATTCTCTTGCCTCAGCCTCCCAAGTAGCTGGGATTACAGGCACCTGCCACATTGCCTGTCTATTTTTGTAGTCATTGTTGTTTAGCAGGCCCGGGCTGGGTTTGAACCCACCAGCCTCAGTATATGTGGCTGGCACCCTAACCACAAAGTTATGGGCAGCCAAAGTCAAAACTAACTTTTTTAAAATAAAGTACAATGATCCAATTGTTCTTAAAATGAAAGCCTACAGGACTTCTGACTTCAGAACCACCTGCTCCTTGACACTTCCTCAGCGGATTTCATGCTGGAAGAGAAATCAACATGGCAAGGATTTAATTTGTTCTAATTTGCTTCTTGTTTAGTTTCGCTGAGGTCAGGCATTTTTCCCCTATCCTGGGAATAGCCTCTGAATTGTCCTTGCCTGGTTTTCTTGTTTTCTTTTACTTGTGGGTTTATAACATCTCTTTGTATGTTGAAAATAACACCCTTTCTGATGACACCAACGCTTTACGCATCTCGCTCGTCTTTGTACTCCATATACAGTCATTTCATTCTACAAACATCTGACACTTTGGTCCAGTCAAATTTGTTCATTTTTAAAAATGGCTTTGAAAGACACCCCACCCCAATCTAAGGTTAAAAAAATGCCTCCTTCATTTCACTTTATGACTTTTATGGTTTTACTTAAAAGTTAATATGCCTGGGACATATTTCTGTGTATGCTGTTAGTTAAGAATCTATCTAATTCACTTCCTCCCAGTGAACAGTCATTCCTCCAAATACTGTTTATGAAACTATCTGCTCTTTCTCCCACTGACTTCGAATTCCATGGTCCGTTATTCAATGAGAGAGAGTGTTGTGGAACATGTTGAGTACAATGCCATCTTTGGAAAGATCAGAAAAGGGCCAGGAGCAGGTGCTCGTGCCTATAATCCCAGTGCTGTGGCAGGCCAGGGAAGGAAGACTGCTTGAAGGCATGAGTTTGAGACCACAGCAAAACCCTCCCTGCTCTGCACAAAACAAAAAATTAGCCATACATGGGAGTGTGCAGCTGTAGCCTCAGCTACTCAGTCGGCTGATGGGAGGATGGCTTGAGCCCAGGAGTTCAAGAGGCTGCACCACTGAACGCACTCCAGCCTGAGCAACAGAGCAAGACCCTGACTCTGGGGGGATAGAGGGGAGATCCTAAAGGGAAAAAATGCCAACGTAAAATATTAATGTGCTTATTACTTATGGGATTGTAAGATCCTTAGTGGTGGCTTTATAATTTCTCTGGTAGAGAATATGCTTTTTGGTTCTCTGCCTTGAATATATAATATGTTTACATTTTTATTCGTGTTTAAGGTTTAACATGTCCAAGTTCTAACAGTGCATACATGAATGCATATGAACACACATGTGTGTCTTTGTCCGCATGTCCAAACACCTGGGCTTGCCGAGGTCCATGGGTCCCACTGACCACTGCCAAATGTCCCAAAGGAAAGTCCCCAGGACCAGATCAGGTTGTCACGGGTCCATCCATGTGCTTCCCCGTGACTGTCCTCATGTCACAGGCAGCACAACTGACTGAGCTTGTGGGTACAGTTTATGTTTGTAGAGTTAAGTGAAGACACTGGCTCAGTGGCAACTGGCCATGTGGCTCTAGAAAATTTGTTCTGGCCCTTCTGGGTTAGCACAGCTTCAGCTCCAGCAGATCCTGTTCTGTGTGTGTCCTGGTTAAAGGTCTCAGGTCCACCTTACTGAATAGTGGGAAGCTAATTCTCCTAACAACCCCAACTTTATAGTTTAGCTTCCTTCAGTACAAACCTGTATTTATCCAGGTTTTGCCATCTTCAATGTCCAAATGATCCAAATGTCCAGCGTAAAGAAACTGGCACTGTGCTGGGTCACTTGAAAAGCACAGAGACACCAGTGTGGGCCAGAGAGAAGCTGCCACCCATCCCTCACCTCTCTGGGTGAAGTTCAGGTCCCAAATGCTGGTAGCTGACAGAGGGCTCTATTAGGCCAGGTACACAGCTCGAGCCCAAAGACTGGGCCCTGCTCTTCTTGACTTAGCTGTCCAGTGATCTGACACAGCGTTCCTCAGAAGTAACTGAGAGTCAGAAACGGACACTAGGCAGGTCTCTACCATTCCTCCTGGCCATGCAGGAAAACAATAAATTTTAAAAAGTAGAAGTAACTTGAGGGCAAAAAGGCAAGAAACCACGGGCCTTTTGTCAGAATAAACATGTACAGGAACGTGGTGACACAAAGTTCTGGGAATTCATTCTGACGAGTCAAATTTGTCTGTGTTTATGTGAAGACTCAAAAAAGACACTGAAAAAAAAAAAACAACGCTTAAAACAGTTTGGGAGGCTTTGCTTTTGTGTTTTGCAGGAAGCGCAATCGGGAAGCTTTGTCTGTAAAACCAGGCGGCTAACTGGTCCAAAACTCATCCCAGCTCTAAGAATCTGAATTTTCAAAATGTATGGCTTTACTAATTTTTATTTTCATGCTTCTCTGTTGCTTTCAACGTAGGCATAAACAAACACACTGAGAATATCGCTTCTTTAAAAAGGAAAGTAAAAAGATGACCCACAGAATAGAAGAAAATGTTTGTAAATCATGTGTCTAATAAGATGCTTACATTTAGAACGTATGAAAGACTGTGTATGAAGAACATGAAGAACACTTGAAACTCAATAAGGAAAGGGCAACTAATCCACTTTCAAAAGGAGCACAGAATTTAAGGGAACATTTCTCCAAAGAGAATCTACAAACAGCCGAGAAGCACGTGAAAAGCTGCTCAACTCGCTAGGAATCAGGAAAATGCAAACGGAGAGACCAGGTCACTCCCACCAGGACAGCCTCGACAAAAGGACATGTAGTACCAAGTCCTGGGAAGGGGGTGGCGAATCTGGAACCCTCATCTGCCACTGCTGGGAGACAAAAAGGGTTCAGCCACTTTGGAAAACCAGCTGGCAGGAACTCAGAAAGTTAAACACACCGTTACCATGTGGCTGGCCATTCTGCTCCTCTGGACACCCAGGAGAAACGAAACATACGTCCACTCAAAACTCATACGCATATCCTCGTGCCAGAATCATTATGTTACGTATTTATTATACTACATTAGTATATTATTAAAAGCAAAAACATGAATGGAGCTGGAACATATTCTTCTTAGCAAAATATCTCAAGAATGGAAGAAAAAGTATCCCCCTACTTAGCTTCAGCCCTACTATGAAGCTAATTTATAGCTTTCATATGAAGGCTATAACCCAATTATAGCACAAGAATATGGGGAAAGGGGCAAGGGATGGGAAGGGGAAGGATGGGTGGAGGGAGAGTAATTGATGGGATCACACCTACAGTGCATCTTAGAAGGGTACAAGTGAAACTTAGTAAATGCAGACTATAAAGGTCTTAACACAATAACTAAGAAAATGCCACGAATGCTATGTTAACCAGTTTGATGAAAATATTTCAAATTGTATATAAAACCAACACATTATACCCCATGATTGCATTAACATACACAGCTATGATTTAATTTTTTAAAAAATCAAAAATAATAAAATTTCCCTTAACTGATGAGTGGATAAATGAAATGGGGCATATCTATTCAATGGAAATTATTTGACCACAAAATTTCATTTTCCATAAGCCACAGTCTGGATTAATCTGGAAAGCAGTATACAAACTTAAAGGAGTCAGGCAAAAAAGGGCCACATTTGATTCCATTTATGTGAAATGTCCAGAACAGGCACATTTATAGAGACAGAAAGTGGATCAGTTACTGCCAGGGACTTAGCGCCAGGAGGAGAAGAATGAGGATTGACCGCTAACGGGGTTTCTTTTAGGAGAGTAGAAAATGTTCTAACATTTTATCATGTATAGGCTCCCGTATCCACCACAGTGGTTAGGACACAGCACATTTCCATTCGAAGGACCCCTCTTGTTACCTTTTATAAGCACACCCCTTCTCTCCCACCTCCCTCCCCCTATCTCCTGGCAAGCACCATCTGTCCCCCAGCACCACAATTTTGCTATTTCTTAACTGTTACATAGGCTGGGAGTGGTGGCTCATGCCTGTACTCCTAGCTCTCTGGGAGGTTGAGACATGAGGATTGCTTGGGCTCAGAAGTTCAAGACTAGCCTGATCAAGAGTGAGACCCCATCTCTACTAAACTAGAAAAAGTAGCCAGGTGTAGTGGTGAGCACCTGTAATCCCAGATACTCAGGGGGCTGAGAGGATAGGTAAAGCCCAGGAATTTAAAGTTATGAGCTAGGCCAGGCACGGTGGCTCACACCTGTGATCCTAACACTTTAGGAGGCAGAGGCAGGTAGATTGCTTAAGCTTAGGAGTTTGAGACCAGCCTGAGCAAGAGTCAGATCCTGTCTCTAAAAATAGCTGGGCATTGTGACAGGTGCCTGTAGTCCCAGCTACTTGTGAGGCTAAGGCTTGAGGATCTGAGCCCAAGAGTTTGAAATTGCTGTGAGCTATGATGCCTCAGCACTCTACTCAGGGTGAGAGAGACTCTGTCTCAAAAAAAATTAAATTAAAAAAAATTAAATTAAAATTATATAAATGAAATCAGGCAGTTTATTAACCTCCGAGGATTGACTTTTTCTGAGTTATTATGTGTATCAAGGGTCCCGTTCTGTGGCCTGGTGGCATCCTATGAGACATCTGTGCCACAGTCTATTTGACCCTTCACCTGTTACAGGACATTGAACTATTTTCAGTTTGGAGTTATTAGAAGGTGTAAAGCTGTAATGTAAGTTTTCGTTTTCCTGGGATAAATGCCCAGGATAGAAATTGCTGGGTCTATGGAACTTGCACGTTTGGTTTTATAAGATGCCACCAAACCATATTTCCAGAGTGACTGCACCTTCTTACATACTCACCAGCAAGGGATAAGCGAGCTAGCGTCCCGGCATCCGAGCTGGCAGCTGATGTTGTCACAGTTTCTTATTTTATGGTCTGATCAGCGATATCTCATTGTCATTTCAATTTGGTGGCTGATCATGTTGAACGTCTTTCTGTTTGCATATTTACCATCTGAACATCCTCCTCGGGGAAGTGTCTGCTTCTGTCTTTTGCCCACTTTCCTTCCTTTTAACTAAATTTAATTAACTAAAAACTGCAGTGCGACTTCTAAAGAACTAGGAAGCACACTCCCTGGCAGATGTGTGCCCTTAAACAATCACACAGTGACCTGCAGAAACTGCTGAAGAATCAGCTGAACGTGCAGAATGACTGTGGCCAGGAAGGATCCAGATGCCTTGAGCCAAGGCCTCGCTGTTTCTGCCAGATCCCCCGAAGGTGCCAGAAGGATATTTCTACGTGATGCTCCTCAACAAGTTCCACTGACGGGAAAGGGGGTTGGTATGTCGTCACGTGGCTAATGAGTCCTGGAGGCTCCCCCTGGACCCCAACACGCTGGGCAGTGGCGTCCGTTAAGATTCTGTTTGGGTAGAAATGGAGCTGGAGGAGCTCCCGGCTTTCCACTTTCTAGGCCGCTATCCTTCCTTCCCTGCTGTGCTTCAGCATTGTGGAAGACATGCGTGGATTTGAGTAAATAAGCACACTGCTTTGAGAGGCGTCCCAACGTGGTGGGCAGGAACTTGTGCAGCCGCCTCAGCAGGGGTGAGGGACCCACAGTGAAACGAGGCACAAGAGGGGTCTTTACACTTAGACACCGCGTTCACGGCAGCATAACTCATGATAGGCAAAGGTGGAAGCCACCACGTGGCCGCTGACGGGGGCATAGGTAAGCTGACGTTTATATCCACCACGAAGACTCATTCAGCCCTGAAAGGAACGAGGCCCCAACACGCTACAACTCGGTCGGCTGCAACAGGAGCCCTGCCAGGGTTGTGTGGAATAAACAGGTCACCGAAGGACAAATACTATTTGATCCCACTTCCATGCAGTGTTGAGTCCCCAAGATCATAGACACAGACAGTAGAATAGTGGCTGCCAGGGCAGGCAGGTGGCAGGCGGGGAGTGTTTAACCAACATGGAGTTTCAGTTGGGGAAGACGAGGATGGCGCTGGAGACGGATGGAGGCCAGGGTTTCACAGTAACACTGACGCACTTGAGGCCACCGAACTACACACAGAAGAACAGCTAAAACGGCAGGTTTTATATTATGTTTATTTTACTACAACTTAAAAAAAGAAGAAAGATGGCCTCTTTACTTCTGACAAACACAGATCTGGCCTCTGGGGTCACTGCCAAGGTCTGCTTAGAAGCAGCCTTGTTTTGATTCCCCAAACCTCCAGGAAAGAGCAAAGTTTAAGGACCTGGCAGGTGCCCCTCATTACCTGCTGAAGCAGAGAACATTCTCCTGTTTGCCAGAAGCTGAGTCCCGCTGAGCAGGTTCACCTGGCAACACTCCTCTGCCCTGCAGAGCTGGTGGGAAACTAGCTTTGGAGCAGAGATTTAAGGGACATTCAGAGGCTGTGGTAGAGGAGATGTGTCAACATTTGCATCTTAAAGATGCTTGGCAGATACTGCCTTGGGTGCCTATAAACTCTGATTTTGTTCAGAGGTCAAGGGCTTCCAGCTAGAATGGATCCTAGGATAATTTCACCCAATCCCATCAGGGTCCATATGGAAACTGGCAGGAAGGGACAGACTGGGAGGCCTCTGTTGGTCTTGCGCCCAGCCGTGGGCTTTTTGTGTCTCAAGTTTCATACCGTACACCTTCCCCCAGGTTATTACTGTCAAATGCACCTTGGAGCAAAATGCCTGGATTCTTTGCCTGTGGCTGCCCAGGGATCATTACTCAAGTTAACCGAATTTAAATCCCAGATCCTACGGCTGACTCCATCCCCCCTCTGCAGATGGGCATACCACGTCCTCTGCATCTGAAGGGATATGTCCTGATGGCAACTCCAGAGCCTTTCCTCCCAGGCGTGGGTGTGAGCAGAGGCCAGGCCTGAGCTGGTCAGCAGGGAGGTGCCCCGGTGCTGCTGCCCCTGCCGATCAGCTGTGTCTGGCCCCAGGCTCACCTCGCCTGTGCTCCCCAGCCGTTTTCGGGGGAGACAGCCTCTGTGGACATCTTTCCCACCAGAATTCCTGTGGGGAATGGGCTGAGTGGATCCCTCGGCCTTTTGAAGAAACTTCCCCCAGCATCCCTCCTGCAGCCCATGCCACTTTGGAGGCCCTCACTGGGAGCTCTCTCTCCTTTGCTCCAGGGGAGATTTCCAATTGTGTCTCCTAGAGGGGAGGAAGATGAAGCCCATCAGAATGCAGCCACCCACCGCCCAATATCCCACCAACTGTGTGGGTCTGGAACGTACTCAGTCCAAAGGGTTCTACGTGTCCTTTCATAAAAATTGTCTACCACCTTCTGTTTACAATCAGGGGGGTTTTCTGGAACAGACGACTACTTGGGATGCAAGGTAATTTAAGATATAGATGATAAAATTAGTCCCTTCCTTCTGCATTATTTAGGTCCACACATTTTGCTAACGTGGACTGCTAAACCCAGTCTTCAGTCAGCCAGCTGGTTTCAGGGCATAGCCTGAAAGCTTCACCAAGCAATCTGCAAATACATCACACAAAAACTGCCTGTGGCTGTGGGTCAGGACTGGTGAAAAATATTTTTTAATTTCTACTTGAGCCTTTGAGGAGATGAAAACATTCTCTGTCAAAACTCAAATGGTGCACTTAGAATGAGGGAATTTATTGTATGTAAATTATACCCCAATAAAGTTTTTTTAAAAAGTATCTACTTGCCAGTTTCTTCTCTTGTGGGATTGTCCAGCTTACCTCTGCGTGAATCCTCCCACGGAAGCCCGTTTTACTCACCCTGCTTTCCGGGATTCACTCCAGCTGTCACAGCCAGGTGCTCAGGTTCAGAGGGGAGGGCTTCAGAGACGCCAGCGCCACCAGATCACAGGACCATCCTTCCGCTGGCTCCCAGCTCTCTATAGTCAGAGGACACGCACCTGTCTCTACCGCTGCTTCTGTTGTGCCCGAATTTCGGAGTTCCCCCAGAAGAAACTCACACCAGGCGCCCCGATGCAAAAACAAAGGGTGAAGTTTATTACAAGCCTAGGCTCGGGCCTTCAGCTCCATCAAAATGGCAAATCGATCTGAACGGCCCGAGGGGTGGGGCTGAGTTATTCTTATAGTGTACCAAAAGGAAGTTGGGAGGTGGGGAATGGGATAAGGGAAGGGTGGAGTAAGGATGAGTCCAGGTGTCTTGTCACTTGTTGATTGGATACCTCGGAGGTGCCAGGAATGGGTGGGTGGTCGCTAAGCAGGAAGGGGCTGGTATTGTTCAACCAGTGGGGGTGGTCAGAGGGAACTGGAGCAAGGAACCAAAATTTGCAAAACTAGCATTACACAGCAAATTACACAGAGACCTGTAAAATGGAGTCTGTTAACAAAATGGCGTCACAATGGTCCTTTCACTTCCTCGGCTGTGTCACTTCTGGTCTTCTTGTCCCACGTGCCCACTTTTTTACTTCTTCTCTTTTCTATCAGCATTTCTACTGGGGTTGCCATCCCATCAAAAAGTCTCAATTATCATATAAATGCTGATAACTTTCAAATTCCTGTTTTCCACCTGGATCTTTTTCTGGAACTAAAAATCACACATGTATTTACAGCTGCCTCCTGCACCCCTCCCTTGGAGATGTGGTGGGAGAGTCAGACTTTGAAAATCTAAATTCGAACTCCTGGTTCCGCCCCTGAAACCTAGTTCTGCCCGAGTCCTCCCAGCTTAAGCAGTGGGCACTCCACGCTCCAGCTGCTTAGCCCGAGAGCCTAGACTCGCTCTCAACTCCTTTCCTCACACATCCAATCACCAGGAAATCATTGCTAAAACATCTTCAGATTCTGAATTCCACCCATGCTGTCCACTGTCCGCTGCTGCTGTCATGGTCCAGGCCTCCAGCTCGCCCCTGAATTGTTACAAAGGCTCCCTAGGTGTCTGCCCTGAAGCCCACCTGAGACCCTGCTAGTCACCTCTCCTTTCAACTCCAACAGCTGCCCAGCGGCCCCAAAGCTCCCAGGGCTCAGCCTGCACTGCTCTGCCTCACTGCAGCCCCGCAACCTCCTGGGGGTCCCTCACACACACCCAGCATGTTCCCTGCCCGGGGCCTTAGCACATGCTGTTCTCCTAGCCTGGAATGCTCTCCACGTGCCCCAACACCTGCCCAGCTCTCCCTCTCTCTCCTTGGGGCTTTATCAGGTATCACCGTATCACCTGATCATGCCACATCAACAGCCCCGCCTCCATCCCTGGCATCTCCACCCCTGGCACTCCCTAGGGGCACTTGTGCTTCCTGACGTGCTTATTGGTTCAGTGTCTCCCATACAAGTAAGCACATTCCACGCGGGGAGGGGGCCTTGTCCCTCATTCACAGCTGTGTCCCTGGTACCTGGGCCAGAGGATTATTGATTGAGCTCCTGAATTCAGCAATTCACTCTGCTGACCCCTACTTTAGCCAGGCCCTGCTTCTGCTGGGGTTTTCACTCTCTAGGAAGCGCCCTCCTTTACTCCTCCCCCCTCCTCCCTCAGTCACCACAGCTCTGGGCCAGGTGACACGTCACCTCTTCTGGGAAGTCTGCAGAATATATTCCAAACTCACAGAAATCTTTCTTACGCGCTTCATCGCTTACACATTGTCTCCGCCGCCTTTGCCTTTGATGTAGTGCAGTAAAGAGGTCTCTGCACTTGTCTCATGCCTTCTCAGTCGTATTAGGAACCGGGGTGGGGGAATGGGTGGGGATCACGTGGTTCTGTCTCCACCGCCCAAGCCTCTTACAGAGCCCAGAACTGAAACGGCACTGGCCACACATTTGTTAAACACGTGGCTCTCTGATTTGCCCTCACACCCACACTTGGGGATCCCACAGTCAGTGGTGACGTTCCTCCTACCCCAAAGGTGGGGTAGGCCAGCAGGCAAGGCCATGGGACAAGCGCCGTGTGAGGGCAAGGCCACAGCCCATCACCCCATGGGTCCTCAGACACGCACACTGGCGTTGCAGATTGATATGACACAGCATCTCCAACTTTCTGTGTCCCTTTCTCAACTCTGCCCGGTGAACCCCTTCAGACGGTCTGGAGTACCCCCAGAGGTCTGAATATCCTGTGCATTTCCCATCACAGAGGGAATGTTTGGTGTCCTGTGCAACCTTGCTTAGTGCCCAGAAGTGATCCTTGGTGATAACTGAGCTTCTAATTTATTGTACAAGTGGAAGCAGCAGGAGCCTCCCATGCCGTACTCCAACCTACCTTCACAGGATGGCTGCAGGGGCCAAGCTAAGGACGCTCCTCAAGCATGGCAACCTTTGGAAGAAGGCACTGCCGGGTCTGGGCAGCCAGCGGCACAGCAAGGTCAGGCACAGGACAGTGGCCGCATGGCCTGTGTGGCCTTGGGGGCCCTTCCCTGAGATGCAGGTTACTCTGATTGTTGACTAGCACTTACTTCCCCCATCCCCTCCCTCTCACCACCGACAGAGAGGAAGCTTCAAGCCAGAATACATTTGAATGGCAAAATAATTTATGCTTAATTAGGGTGCTGGATTTAAAATTAGAAGTTGAAATGCATAATCACATGGATTGTTTAATCCCATTGTTTTGCCACTCATTAGCCACTCTTTAGAGATCCGTCACACTGCAGCCCTCTCCCGCTCCCAGGTCCCGCTTCCCCTCCTTCTTCCAAATTATGCTGGATTAACCTTCCCAAAACAACACTCTGGTCATTTTATGAGCTGCCTGCAAAACATTTAATAGTTGCTTGTAAACATTGATTTCTGGCCTTCTGGCCTGCTGGCTGCCCATGGCCTTCCCAGGGCTCCGCCCCTGTCCCAGCCCAGACTGGCCCACTTGCCTGGGAGTGTCTCAGTGTCGCTCTGCTCACTCTCTTCCCTCCAGTTGGCTAGAAACCTTTCTATTTCCAAAACTCTGCCCAATCCTTAAGACCCAATTCAAAAGCCACTGCCCACGAATCCTCAAGTTGCTATGACAAGAAGTCGCCTTCCCACCATCTCGTCTGGCTGACCTAACCGAGCTCCTTATTCTATGTTCTTCTCTCTCGGCCCCTGGGCAGATGCCCCTCCAGATCAGGAACCTGCTCCCCAAGCTTTTGTGGCCTGGAATGCTCCTTCTGGACTGAGCGTAACTGAAAGATGGCTTCTGTCTGTCCTTCTGCGATAGATCAGAGTCAGGCGGGGACAAGCCAGTGCAGGAAGGCTCCCACTGCTGGGGCCTGTCTCCGGAGCTGCCCACCGATTTTCTCTTTGCTCCTACCCAGCAACCACGCAGCTGTTTCTCATTTTTGCTGCTGTCTTCAAGCTCTGTACCCAATCGTGTCTGCATCTCTCTCAGCAAATCACTTGAACCCTTATTTCACCAAAAGAAAAGACATCACTAGATGCCTCTGATTGATCGGGACTCCCAGGACAAACCCACACCTGAGCGTCCTCCACACACCGGCCTCAGCACACTTTCTGCCCTGTCACTGCTTCCCTCGGCCTTCAGGACCTTGGGTATAATCACATCCCTCTCCATGGACCTTTACCTCTTGGAATATGAATGTGCTCGAATCCTCGCCATCTCATGCAAGGGCAGGCCCATTCTTTTCCCTGCAAACCCAGTCCTTATGTGACAGTGTGCACTTTCTCATTCACTCCTGGGCAAATTGCCACCTGTCTCCTGCCTCTGGGGTTTCACAGGAGTTGTTTCCTTGCATCCTTTGTCCCTCTGGGCCGCTCCGCACCATCTGACCCAGCCCAGGATGTCCTGGAGCCCCCTTCCTGTGTGTGCTCCCCTCCCACGCTCCGACAGCAGAGAGCCCAGCCCTGCCTCCCTGTCCCTCTCCCCTTCTTGAGATTCTGGGTGGTCTGTGATCTCCATGATTGATGTGTTCAAACCTGAGCTCAGGTGGGCTCTCAGGAGGTGTCCCCTCCTGCCTGTCACCCCCACCACCCCACCAAGCAGCCCCATGGCTCTCGACTCCTCCCACCATCATTATTCTACTTCAGCCACCTTTGCTCATCTCTCTGGAGAAGCACAGCTCAGCTGCCTTCCTGCCCAGGTCATGTCCTGTGAATCCACTCTCTCCAGCCAAAGGGGAGCAGCACCACCAGCTGTCCATGTGGACACTATTAGAATGGACAGCTGGTGACATTGTGCAAAGGGCTCTTGGCTTCTGGTTAGGGCTGCAAGCTCCCTTCTCACAAGATAGATGGTGTTGCCCACCAGTCTTTTACTCTCCGAAGTTCAGAGGCTATGGGGCCCCTCCCATGGACAGGACTTAGGAGGCCCCCAACGGTGTCTGCCGCTCTTGCCTTCTGCTGACCAGTTCCTTTCTCGGTCACATTAATTCATTCAGTCATTTTTAAAGCCAAGCCTTAACTGACCTGAAAACTATTCTCTCCCTGTTCACATTTTTCTATAGTCGGTATGCAAACTGTATCTATGGTGTGGTCTCTCAGAGGAAAAACAGATGCTCGCTATGGAAAATAATTCAGTGTGGACACCTCAACAGAATAAAACAAAACACATCCTGTGAGCATTTTCTCTAAATAAATACAAGCCTTTTACAAATATGGATCATAGCATGCATTCGATTTTAAAACCAGATTTTCACTTAATTATAAACTGTAAACAAATTTCCATGCCATTAAATATTCTGCCAACATGACATTTATATGGCTGTGTAGAACTCTGCTGAATCAATGCACCATAATTTATTCAGCCAGTTCCCTATTGGTGGATATTTGAGTTGTTTACAATTTGCAGGGGTTTATCAAGTGGCCCCTCCCAGAGAAAATCCCACTGTGGAAATGGCTTGAAATCTTCCAAATGACAATTGTTCAGCTTCAACAATTTTGAGATCTCACATCCACTGACGACTATTTCTAGACTGTCTCCTCTGCTCCCCTGGTCTGTTACCCCACTACCCATGCCACACTTCTGACCCCCATTGCTTTGTACCATCAAGGGAGCTGCAATGTTTTACTCAACCCTCAAAGTTTTCTAAACTTGTCTCACAAACATATTCTTCCAAAAAAAATTAGTTTTCAGTATGATTACAAAAGTAATACTATTTTATTATAGAAAACCGAGGAGATAAAGGTAAAAATGTAAAATACTCTTTTAAAGATAACCACTTAACATTTGGAATCTATCCTTCCCATCTTTCTCAAGGCGTAATTTTATACACACTCCACCAAAGACAAAATCGTGCTTTCCTTTCTGCCCTCCAGAAATGTTATACCCATCAAAGTGTGAGTTTCCCTTTCCCCATAGTCCCCTCAGCATATGAACACACACACTTTTAAAGATTTGTCAATTTAATAATCTTCTTTTAACCTGCATTTCTTCAAATATTAGTGAAACAAAACATTACTTCGAGAGATTTGTTGACATTTTAACTCATTTTTTGAAAATTGGCTGTAATTGTCCTTGGTCCCTTTTCCCACTGGAGATGTGGAGTTAGAATGTGAAGAAGCCCTTGACATGTGACAGTTGGACCTTCTGTTGTATTTCTCACAGATGTTAATATTCCAATTTGGTTTCGGGATGAGTTTTTTGCTAACTTTGTAAAATTCCTTATATGGGCAAATCTGTCTTCTTCCAGACTCTACCTATGTTTTAAAAGTTGGGAAGCCCTTCTTTAAGGTAACAAGAATGTATCTAGAATCTTCTTTCATGGTAGTGTGATTTCATTTTGGTTGCTTAAATTTTTAGATCATCTGGGATTTCTCTTGGTGCACAATATAACAGATGTAATTTTTTATTTTTTCACTTATGCTAACTTTATTGAAAATTCTTCCTTTTCTAATAACTTTAATGTCTTAGTCATTTGTGCTGATATAACAAAAGACCCAAGACTGGATTGTTTAAAAACAACAGAAATTTGTTTCTCACAGTCCAGGAGGCTGGGAGACTAAGACCAATGTGCTGACAGGTTCATCTTCTGGTGAGGGTCAAGTCTGTGCTGGTAAGACAATGCCTTGAATACTGTGTCTTCCAGGGAAGAACGGTGCTGTTTTCTCCCCTGCCAGAAAGCAGAAGGGCAGAAAGGACTGAGCACTGCATGAAGCCTCTTTGTAAGGGCCTGAATCTCATTCATGAAGAAAGAGCCTGCTGCTAGGTGCAGTAGCTCACACCTGTAATCTTAGCACTGTGAGAGGCTGAGGAGGGTGGATCGCCTGAGCTCAGGAGCTCAAGACCAGTCTGAGCAAGAGTCAGACCCCATCTCTAAAAATAGCTGGGTGTTGTTGTGGGTACCTGTAGTCCCAGATACTTGGGAGACTGAGGCAGGAGGATTTCTTGAGCCCAAGAGTTGGAGGTTGTTATGAGCTGTGATGCCACAGCACTCTACCCAGGGTGAAAGAGTGAGACTCTGTCTTAAATAAATAAATAAGAGAAAAAAACTAGCCAGGCATTGGACACTATAGTCCTACCTACTTGGGAGGCTGAGGTAGGAGGATCACTTGAGCCCAAGAGTTTGAGGTTGCTGTGAGCTATGACACAATGGCACTCTACTAAGGGTGACAGAGTGAGACTCTGTCTCAAATGAATAAATAAATAAGATAGAAAAAAAAAACTAGCTGAGTTTTGTGGCACACATCTATAGTCCCAACTACTCCAGAGACTGAGTATAAGGATTGCTTGAGCCCAAGAGTTTGAGGTTGCTGTGAGCTGTGACACCAGTGCACTCTATGCAGGGTGACAGAGTGAGACTCTGTCTCAAAAATAAATAAATAAATAAAGAACCTGCCCACCTCTTTGTGGACACCCAGAATTGTGGAAGGGACACGACCCCCATACCCACTATTTCCTTATTCTAAACCCATTTATTGGCTCTGTTCCTGGGCTTACTATGTCCTTCCATTGGTCTTCCGTGGATTATTTTGCCAACACCACACTTCAAGAACTATCATGACTCCATAATGTATTTTCTCACTTGACAAGGCAGGTTTTCTTCCAACTTTCTTCTTTTACTGAATTTCCTAGATGCTGGTACAAATTTATTTTCCCAGTATTCCACCCTCCCCACCTTGCCCAGTTTTCTCACTTCGTTGGTGAACAGAAAAGCTATTAATTTTGTCATTTGGAAAGAGCAATAGGCGTATGAAACATTTTTATCAGTTCTATTTTGTCTATAAGTTCAGTATTTGTGCAGTTGGTTTGCTCAGATTTTCTAAAGAGACAGTGGTATCATCTGTAGATAATAATCAATCATTTTTATTTTACTCTAAGATATTTATTGTTCTTTTTTTTCCATGTCTTATCACAATGGCTAAAGCTGTTCAAAGAGTGTATTAGAGATTCTCTATTGGAGATTCTCTTTGCCTTCATGCTTCCATATGCAAAAAGTGGCATTTATGTGATGTTTCCAATCTTCCTTTAATTTTCATCTATTCTTCCTTGGCAGTATTTTTTGGTACCTTTGGGAGGAAAAAAACAAAGTGCTTGCATGGTTTAACTCCTTCTGGATTCTCTCTGGGTCTGCTGTCTGAGGAGAGGGTATCCTGGGGTCTCTCTGCTTCCTAGGAAGGGCCAGTTGTAGTTGGGCGTGGGTGGGGGAAGGGTCAGAGCAACCCATGACTGTGTCTGCTGCCTAATTCAGGGATTGCCACAAGCTCCTCTGGCCTCAGATCTAAAGCCACATTCTGCAGGTGGCTTTATCAGTAAGGAAGTTGACATGTTGGCCTTATGTATCTGCCAGCTCCTCTCAGTTGCTTTGAAACTGAGACAGGGAAGAAGTGGTGATAGTGAGCTTGTTTGTTTGGTTCTCAACCAAACAATATCAAAACAAAGTAAAAATACTGTTTCAGCATTACGTATAATGTTAGTTGCCACTTTTAGAAAGATAATCTCTATCATGGAAGAAAGTATCCTTTATTCTAGCTTAATAAAATTTTTAATAAGAAGTGGTTATTTAATGGCTTAAAATGTTATTTCAGTATCTGTTGAGATAATTATATTCTTTTGTCCTTTGACATATTATGAGACAAAATATATTAGTAAATTTTTTAAGCTAACCCAGTTTTGCAGCCCTACAATAAACTGATCATGGCATTATACTTACAGCACACTGCTGGATTTAATTTGTCAATATTTTACATAGAATTTTTGCAATTATGTTTATAATTGATGTTAGCCCTGCTTTGTTGTTATTGGTGATAGCTATTATGCTTGCTGTGTTTTATTTTGGCTTTTCTGTGAATATTTCTTTGACAGGTTTTTTTATTTCCTAAAAAAAAAAAATTGATATATTTTGGCTTTCTCACCCTTTCTTAGTTGATATTTATTTCTTTTTATTTTCTGGAAAAAAATTCATTTCATTAAGACTTTCAAATGAATTAAACTATATTTTCTTGAAAGTTTAAATTTCTACTCTTGGTTGGATGTGGTGGCTCATGCCTATAGTCCTAGCACTTTAGGAGGCCAAGGCAGGAGGATCACTTGAAGCAAAGAGTTCAAGACCGGCCTGAGCAAGAGCGAGAACCCACCTCTACAAAAAATGTTAAAAATTAGCCAGGCATGGCAGTGTGCACCTGTAATCCTAGCTGAGGGTGCTGAGGCAGGAGGATCACTACAGCCTAGATTTTTCAAGGCTGTAGTGAGCTGTGATCTCATCTCTGCACTGTAGCCTGGATGAGAGGGTGAGACCCTGTATCTAAAAAACAAATAAGCACATAAATAAATAAACACAATTCTACTGTTTTCCTAGTTTTAGCCCCTTGGTTCTCTAAGACTGTAGTATATTTGGGTGGATTAACTTTTGTAAGGATGTTTTTATACTTTTCAAAATAATGAGTTTTCCAATCATTTTGACCACATTTCTATTCATTTCTTTCTTTTCTAAATTTATTAATTCTATATTCTTGCTTTTTAAATTTTATTTTGATATTTTTTCGTTATTGAGTTTAATTGTTTAGTTCCTTTATCTCCTTTCTTTCTTATGTCATAACAAAGGCATTTACAACATGAATTTTCTTCTGAGGACAACTTTGGTTACCTCCCACAAATTTTGTTATGTAGTATGGTCGTTGGTATTCACTTGAAACTAAATTTTTTATCACTGATTTGATTTTTCCTATAACCCATGAGTTATATGTAAAAAAAACAGTTTTTATTTTTACTATCCAAATGCTTCAATGATTTTCACTTTTCCTGAGAGTGATGTATTTTCATTTTACTCACTTTTCGTCAAGGAATATAAAACATTTCTTTGATAATTTATTAACATATTTTATATGGCCTAAAATCTGAACAAATGTTCATTAACAACCAACGTTGCACAGATATGTGAAAAGATTTTGCTGTTGTTTTATATACTATGAAATGCACTGTGTTTCACTAAATCTATTCATTTATTATAGGAAGTCCCTGGGTTATGAATAGCATAGGTTCTAGAAGTTTGTTCTTAAATCAAATCTGTATGTAAGTTGGAACAGGTACATTTACCTACTACCTGTAATAGCCTCCATTCGTAAGTGTGAGTCGAATGTCAATGAGATGTTTGTAACTCAAGGACTTACTGAAATAACCTCCATTCATAAGTGCAAGTTGTATGTAAACTGGATGTTTGTAACTCTGGGACTACCTGGATTTAATACCGTGCAATACATCTGCCATTACCCAGTGCACTGTGGAATGTCCTACTGATTTCTGTCCAGTTTTCTCTTGGCCAAAAAGTGTTCCTCTTACTCCCTGCAAGTTTTTGCCAATCTTCTTAATGAGCTACATACCTTCTTCTAATTAATTGGTAGAAGCTCTCTTTTCAGGAGGATTTTTGAGTACCCAAACCTCTAAGAATAAGTTGCCTATGAGTGACAAGTCAGTGAAGGGAAGAGGAGACAGACTGAGCACTCTTAGAAACACCGAATATCACCCAAACCAGTTGGGTGTCAGGTTGGCCTTGGACAGGTAAGGTCCAGCAGGTGAGCTAGTGGACCATTCAGCCCTGAGTCTGTCCCCACAAAACCTCCTGGGGTTCACAATGGAAAGTTCTATTCTTCCTGATCTGTTCAGGGGATACCTTCACCCACATCCCCACCTCTCCTGGCCCCAAACTTTATTGGTTTCAAATTATAGAGAAAGGCTCAACAAAAATGCTTCTGGATATTTCTGTCGAGTATAGCAGATAGTATCAACTCTGTTTTAGCAGGTTTTTTCCTCAATACAGTATATTTTTTAACTTTTTATATTAAAAAGTTTTATATTTATTTTATACAGTATATTTTTTAACTTTTAACTTTCCTTTGTTCCCTTTTACCTTTGTGAGAACCATCCACTTGTCATGAGTAACTGCAGTCTATTCATCTTCACTGCTGTGTTTGCCATGGCTGGCATAGAGCCACTATTTATCCATTGGGATTGCTTCTAGTTTGGGGCTATTAGGAACAAGGCCACTTACTAGGAACATTATTGCAGGTGTCTTAGACACATGCACAGGTCTCCAGTAGTCGTTTACCTGGGCCTGAAAGTTGTGGGTAACTGGGTATGCAAGTCACAACTTGGGTAGATAGTTCCTGTTTTCCAGAATGGTTGCACCAAAGTATACCCTACCAGTGACTGATGTCCAAATTGCTCCAAATCCTCAAAAAGATTGATCTTCTTAAGTTGAAATCATTTTAGTGGCTGTATTGAAGTATTTCATACAGCTTTCATTTGTTATTTCTCTGATGACTAATGAGATTAAGCCCCTTTGTGCAGTCACTGTTATTTGTACACCTTCTTTTGTGGGGCATTCACTCACTCTCTCCCTTTTGTTCTGCTGAATTGCTTCTCTCTCCCTTATTAAATGTGTAAGTTTCTATGATCCAAATATGAGCATTGTCTGTTCTATATGCTGCAAATAACTTTCCCCCTCTGTGGCTTCTCTTTCCCTCATTTAATAGTATTTTCAGGGATAAAAGTTATTAATTTAAATAAAATACAATTAATCAATTATTGTGTTCTACTTTAAAACATCATTCCCAGCTCGGCACCTGTGGCTCAACGGGCTAAGGTACCAGCCACGTACACCTGAGCTGGCAGGTTCAAATCCAGCCCGGACCCGCCAAACACCAATGGTGGCTGCAACCAAAATATGGCCAGGCGTTGTGGCAGGCACCTGTAGTCCCAGCTACTTGGGAGGCAGAGGCAGGAGCCTCACTTGAGCCCAGGAATTGGAGTTTGCTGTGAGCTGTGATGCCACAGCACTCTATCCAGGGCGACAGCTTGAGGCTCTATCTCAAAAAAAAAAAAAAAAAAAATCATTCCCCATCCAAAGTAATGAAGGTGTTCATATAATTGCCTTTATCAGCTGGAAACTGGGTGGTTTTATCTGTTTTCATTTGAGAGTGGGTTAAGGGGTTTTTCCCTTACTGCAATCTCTCTGGGAAAAAAATTGCTTGCATAGAGTCTGACATAAAGGCCAAATTTATTTATTTGTTTGTTTGTTTTTAACATGAGGATATAACATTATCTCAATGTAATTTGCTTCAAAAAATTCTCTCCACCCTCAACAGCACCATGTACGTGTCTGTCCAGCCTGGGCCCACCTGTCTGTTCACTGTTCCTCTTGTCCGTTCTTGTGCCAATACCACATGGTCTCAGTAACCATGGCTTTATAATAAATCTTACTTTCCATTAGACTTGGTTCTCTCGTCTTGGTTTGTGTCGAGTATGGTTGTGCTATTCTTAAAATGCTGTGACTGTTCATGAAGTCCACACGAGTGCAGCTTCACCTAGACAGACGCTCCTTCTGTGCTGCCCACTCGAACGCCTCACAGGGAGCACGCCCACTTCCTCAGCCCGCCTGATGAGGGGTGCAGGTGTGGGTGAAAAATTAGGGATCAAAACTAGTTTAGGCTAACATCCCAGAGAGCCGGCAGTTAAAAGTCCAGACTCCTCAGACCCTCTCCACCCCTGCTGCAAACAGCAAAGGGCCAGAGAAGCCTGGGGGGTTAAACGAGAGGTTAAACTCAGACTGCCCACAGCTTACATTCTTAAGCTCATCTAGCACCAACCGGGGTTTGGATGACTCCCCACGCTGCTCACAGTGTTGTTAGCAGCACCCCAGGAGTTCAAACAAAATGCTTAGCAAATTAAAAGATTAAGTTGTGACTGGGCAAGTCTAAGTAAATTGGAATCAGTAGAGTTATAGGTTACTTTTAAAGTGTTGTACCCATTCTTACTCTTGTTTTATGATTTTCTTACTACATGACATTTGTTTTCTTCTGCTTTTTCCTTACATCCTCGCTCTCTCTCTTTATTGCCAGGGTAAAGTTCCTTCTTGCTATAATTAACTTTGCTCAATAAAATTCCCTGAGGCTTTTGCTGGGGTGGCACTTCTCTGCCATTCTTATGCATACAAAGTCGCAGCCTCCGGGCCCAGGTCACTGCCTGGCTGGTCACTGAGTCTGAAAGTTTCCACCCAGCACCATGACCCCAGTGGAACAGCAACCTGAAGGTGCGGCCTCCCCATCATCCTGGTCCACCTCTCTCTGCAACCCCTTCACCTCTTCTCAGGAGCAGAACAGCAAACGTCTGGCCATACAACCAGGAAACAAAGTCCCTACTTGCAAATCCCCTTAATCTTTGAGTGATTCTCTGGAAAATCTTCTCTTTGCTCTGGGAACCCCAGTTTCTGGTCTGTCTTTTCAAAGAGTATCTTGAAAGATGCTTTCAAAGCCAAGTGTTAGTTTTCCAAGCTACTGAGATTAGGTTTAGATTTGGGAAGAAGATGTTATTCATCACAGGGAACTTGTCTTAGCCTTTGGGGCTGCTTAGTTCTGGAGACTGTGAAGTCCACGATCAGGTAGAGAGGGGTTTCAACGTGGTCTTTTTATAACCTAACCTCAAAAGCGGCTGTCCGTCACTGCTGCTTCAAGCAAGTCATGTAGTCCAGACCTGATCCAGCCGTGGTGGGGGCTCCCTCCAGACCTGACCCAGCCATGGGGGGGGGCTCCCTCCAGACCTGACCCAGCCATGGGGCTCCCTCCCACGCTGACGAGGGGGAAAGCCTAAGGGTGCCAATACTAGGAGGGACATCAGGAGCTGCCTACCATAGCCAGGTCAGGTCATGGATTGTGTGCCTGTCGTCAATTATTCTCACACCCAGACTAAGAGAAGAGTACATTCTGACTTCATGGGGATGTTACTTTTCTGGAATGCTGGTGCAGAAATTGGAAAGAATTAACAACAGAGATGGCCAGGGAGCTTCACCAGAGAAGCAAGTTGTTTCTTTTCTGTTTTACATTTGTTTGTTTGTTTTGTTGTTAAATATGTAATCATTCATAGATAAGGCAATGCCTCTTCCCGAAACATGGGCAACCACCCCCAGAACCTGCCAATCCCCGGCTGGGGCTCACACTGCCCTGCATGCACTGGCCACCGGGAGCTGAGTGTGACATGAGATGCTGGTGTCCTGGGCTCAGTGTGGGACTCCGAGCCCTCCTGCAATCTGCTGATGGGACAAGATCGGAGCCACACCCACCGCAGGCCCCACCTCTGCGTTTCCTGCTACTCAGCAAGCTGGTTTGTGTTCTCTCAATCTTGCCTGCCCTTTTCCCTGCAGAAATTCCTAAGAAATGTCATCCCAGGGATGGACTTTGCCATAAGCTCAATCACTGATGCAGATTTTCTCCATTTTTCGCATTTTTCTTTATTTCAAAGATTATTTGTGAGGAAGGGAGACATTAAAAACCCGAAAGCAGCTGGCTGCTGGACAAGATGGCCAACTGGAGCCAGCTTTCCACAGAGGCTCCCGTCCACAAGAAGAGTTAAAGGACAGAAGTTTAGCAAGAAAGCTGATGGTTCAGATCAACCCTGCTGAGGTGAGCTGCAACCCCCAAGTATACAAACCAAAGGTACAAAAGTCCCCTTCCCCATGAGAATGGCTCAAAAAAGTGAGTGGGGTTCAAATATCCTCCCATTTTATCCCATGGGAGAGACCCTCTAAAAACCAGACCTCCTTCCCCTTCTAGGGTGCCATGCCACTCTCCTGCCAGACATGAAACTGTACATATTCTCTACCTGCAATTTTGAACTCCCAGCACTCCCCTCCACTCTCACCCCAAGGTCTGGAAGCCTGTCCCCCGTGAAATCCAGATTCTTGGGCATTTTCTCAAGGCATGTGGATGGGGCATGGGCTGTTGCTTATCTGTCCTGATTCTCTGACACAGGAGAAAGGAGAGGATGGTCAACCAAGAAGGAACCATACAGGAGTGGCAGTGCCCCAAGGCACAGAGCAGCAGCCACAGCAGCAGGAACAATAGGGCTCACACCCCTGGAGATATTTTGAAAAGACACTCCCAGTCTCTCTGGGCAACCAGGGGAAGCCAGGCATCTTTTCCAGTGGCGGCCACTGGTGGAACAGATCTGTGACTGAAACATAGACCCCTGTGAGTAAAGGGTATGCATGAGGCTGTACTGGCCTGGGAGGAGCACGGGGACTAGAATATGCACACACAGAGACAGCAAACTCCCAGGGCAGGGCTGATCCAGAGGACTGCTTTACTGAGCCTCAGATGCACTCAGCCCTCAGGGGATAATAGCCGTGACAAAAGCCGGCAGATAGAGGATGGAACTGACAGCTGAGTCCCATGCTCTGACTGTTTGCCCCAAAACAAATGGCAGCCAATACGGGGCAGTGGCACAGACAGGGCTGAGTTGCTCAAACAGCCTCTGATCCACAGAGGAATATAGCTGGGACAGAAACAAATTCTGCGAGGTTTTTCTGTTCTGTCAGCAACATCAATCAAGGGCAGGGCTGGAACTGAATGAACCACCCCAACCCCCATTAAGCACCCAAGGTTGTCAGGCCTCACCTCCCCCTGCTGAATAGTGGCAGAAAGTGGCAGCCTGGCTGAGGAGACATAGATCTCTCTGTGACTCAGGCAGGCACAAACCCCTGGAGCATCTGGTCATGGGAGGGACCTGGGTCATAGCCCTGCAGGGTTAACAGTGACTGGGAGTGACAGAGGTGCAAGGTGGGGAAGGAGCCATCAACCTTCCCAAACTAATTTATCTGCTGGGTGGGTCCTTCTGACCTCACAGAGCACTGGAGCAAGTCATACTTGAGCTACCAGCAGACCCCTGCTACATAGTTGCTGGAGACCTTTTGAACTCACCCACCTGAGACCAGTGCTGACTGGGACAATTGATTTGGATCTCTTCAACTGGGCCAACCACCCAAGGACTATCCAAAGTGGTACCCTGGGTGTGTGGTGGTAGGAAGGTTTGAGTTTCCTTTTCTAATTGTTGCCTGTTGGGATTGGGGGTGATGTAATTGCTGGTATTTCTCCACAGCTGAGACTTCAACCCAGAGTAACTGATTCACTAGGGTAAAACAGAGACCAGCTGAAAATAAGACAGAGCCACTTAGCCTCACCACACCAAGAAGGCCCCCATTTTCTCAGGCTGTAGCAACTGTATGGGTCCTTGGCAAAGCTCTAGGGGAAAAGGTATGGACACCAATCCCAGATTTGGGGCAAAGAACTGGCCAATCACTACTCCTGGAGCCCCCAAACCAACTTCTCCTTATTTGCTCATCTAGACAAATGGTGTAAAATAATCAAGAGGCGGAATCAGTGGAAAAACTCCAGTAACATGAATAACCAGAGTAGATCAACCTCCCCAAGGAATAATTTGGCAGATACAACCAAAGATCCCATTCATAAACAGATGGCTGAGATGTCAAACAGCGAATTCAGAATTTGAATTATAAATAAGATCAATAAAATGAAGGTAAAATTGGAATTAGAAATTCAAGGAGCACTTCAAAAGTTGTCTCAAGAATTCAACGAATTCAAAGACAAAATCACCAAAGATTTTGACCCATTGAGACAAGAATTTGCAGCCCTCAAAGATCTGAGAAATACAGTAGAGTCCTTCAGTAACAGAATGAAGCAAGCAGAAGAAATGATTTCTGAAATTGAAGAAAAAGCTTTCAAACACTCCCAAACTCTCATAGAGGAAGAAAAATGGACAGCAAAAATGAATCATTCTCTCAGAGAGCTCTGGGATTTTAAGGAAGACCATATTCACCTTATGAGGGTCCCTGAAGGTGACAAAGTGGCTTCACAAGGCACAGAGGCACTTCTTCATGAGATCATGAAAGAGAATTTTCCACACATGCCAAGAGATTCTGAAATTCAGATAGCAGACAGTTTCAGAACCCCAGCACACCTCAACCTGAATAAGACATCCCCCAGGCACATTATAATTAACTTCACTAAAGTTAATATGAAGGAAAAAATTCTGAAAGCAGCCAGACATAAGAAAACCATAACCTACAAGGAGAAGAATATTAGAATAACTGCATCTCTCTGCTGAAACCTTTTAAGCTAGGAGAGGGTGGTCATTGACTTTTAATCTCCTAAAACAAAATAACTTTCAATCCAGGATCCTGTATCCAGCTAAACTGAGTTTCATTTATGATGGAGAAATTAAATACTTTAATGACATTCACATGTTGAAGAAATTTGCCATCACTAAACCAGCTCTCCAGGATATTCTCAGACCTATCCTCCACAATGACCAGCGCAAACCTCCACCACAAAAGGAAACTCACTCAGAAACTTTTGACCAAATTCCAAGTGCCACAGTGGCAACAGGATTAAAAATGTCCACTGGACTTTTGAAAAACTCGATATTCAAATTCTACCAGGCTTATCAATATTCTCAATTAATGTGAATGACTTGAATTGTCCTCTAAAGAGGCACAGGTTGGCTGACTGGATACAAAAACTCAGGCCAGATATCTGCTGCATTCAAGAATGTCATCTTACCTTACAAGATAAATATAGACTCAGGGTGAAGGGATGGTCATCTATATTTCAGGCAAATAGAAAGCAGAAAAAAGCAAGTGTTGCAATTTTATTCACAGATACAATAGGCTTTAAACGAACAAAAATAAGGAAGGATAAGGATGGAAACTTAGTATTTGTTAAGGGTAATACTCATATGATGGGATTTCAATTATTAATATATATGCACCCAACCAGAATGAACCTCAATTTATAAGAGAAACTCTGACAGACATGAGCAACTTGATTTCCTCCAGCTCCGTAGTAGTTGGAGATTTTAACACTCCTTTAGCAGTGTTGGATAGGTCCTCCAATAAGAAGCTAAGCAAAGAAATTTCAGATTTAAACTTAACCATTCAACATTTGGATTTAACAGACATTTACAGAACATTTCATCCTAACAAAACGAAATACACATTTTTCTCATCAACCCATGGAACAGACTCCAAAATTGACCACATCTTAGATCACAAGTCTAACCTCAGCAAATTTAAAAGAATAGAAATTGTTCCTTGTGTCTTCTCAGACCATCATGGAATAAAAGTTGAACTCAGTAACAACAGGAATCTGCATACTCATGCAAAAACATGGAAGCTAAATAACCTTATGCTGAATGATAGATGGGTCATAGATGAGATTAAGAAGGAAATTACCAAAT
>CAUYON010166919.1:0-12655 GCA_963573935.1 Arctocebus calabarensis
CATTTGTTTCCTGGCCAAGGAACCCATACACCTATATATACCCTAAGACTAAAGGCCTAAAGGAGGAGATGGGGAAAGACTGGGAGAGAAACGGAGAGAGCTTCTCTCTCCCCACTAGAATTTTCTCCCTCTAACAGATGCCTTAATGTTTTCTGTATTCTTTTCTTTCTTTTCTGTGAATAAATTGTCTTTCAAAGATAAAAAATAAAAATAATAATTAATTAAAAAAAAAAAAAGAAAGAAACTTAGATATCCATCTTAACCTGTTGGCTCTAGGGCTAATACATATAAAATGAAGGTGAAACTCGTTTTTTTTAAAGAACATAGTTATTATATTTTTTTACACATATATTGGTAGTAAGAAAATACATAAAGATGACAGCTGAAAATTAGTGAGCTGGCTTTGGAAATGTAGAAATTATAGGAATATGCTTAACTTGGTTCATGTACATATTCTGATACAAATGCCCTTTCCTTCCTCAGCCATGAAATAAATACTATTATGTTACTAGAAATTATAGGTTTAACGTATAGGAAATAAATGTATCTTTTATCATAGTAACACATTTGAATTATTTTGTTTTTGCAATTTTTTTTAGATAGATATTTTTAATAGGGCCATTTAAATGGCATGGGACAAGAAATTCACCAAATCATGAGACCAGTTTGCATTTGTCTTTTTGATTAATACTCACTCTGAAGCACCAAAGGATTTCATGGCTTCCATGACAACAGGGGGTTCAGGCATTCAGCTTTTGGCTTTAAGTACTTTATAGTTTTCAGTTAAATAAAGAAATAACTGCTTTATTATGGATTAGTCATACAGATACATTAGCACGGTTACAGAAATCTGAAAAGAATTAAGATATAAAGTCGCCCTTTGTGAAATGTGAAACAAGGTTCATAGAACAATTTTATTTTTGACAAATAAAAATACAAAATATACTTACAGAAAAAAACATTACTTTTTAACTTATAATCTCATATGTCAGATTTTCTTTTATGTTTACTAATAAGAGTAGTAAGGATGAAAAGATGTGATCATTTCCTTAATATCATTATTACACAATAATAAACAAGGTTTAAAGCACATAAAAGAGACATGCATTATAAACCCTATCTGTGTGAGATAAATATTTTGGGAACTGAACTGTAAGCCTTTTCAATTGCATTGAAGGGATGAGTAACCTGTGGCATCTGAAGCTATTTAGAATGGTTTTATAGTGAGTGTTCATATTATACCACATAAAAATGTTGAGGCTCTCATTCAAAGGCAGCTGAATTCTCGAGGCATCCTCATAAAGAGAGATGAACAACAGTCTCTTTGTTGGGTACTAAAGCTGAGAGCAGTGTAGAAGAAAAGTGGAGAGAAAAATAAAATTAAACACAGTAACAAAGCTTTGCTGGGCTTTTGAATCCAGGGTCACTACCCCAAAGACTTTGGAACATTACCTGGTGGCAAGATGACAGTGGCAAGGAAGGCTTATGACAATATCCAGTTCTCCCATTTTTCTTATAACAAGCATTAGCTACAAATTAAAGGAAATCAGGCATGACTCTTTTTTTACAAGCTGCATGATTACTATCCACTGGTGAGTCGGAGAAGAAGGGTTTCTCATCACGTCTATTTCAAGCACAGCATATGAAAGCCAATGGCTGACCAAGTTGCTTCCAGAGCTGGTGCAGTTTGCCTCTCTCATAAGATGGTTGTGACAATTTAAAAGCAAGCAAGAAAACAAGCATTTGCAACTATAAGATGGTCTACAAATAAAGGAATTTTTCATAGCAAGAAAAGCTTATTGCCGGTAAAAATTCTCAACTATCTCTTTTCAGATGGTATTACTTTATCTATAAACCACAGAATAAAATTCCCCTTACATAGTCATGAGGGAGCTCAGGAAATATCACTCCAAAATATGAATTTTGGGTATAAAAAGTAGTTTGAATTAAAGTCCCTTAGAGATTAACAAGCCCTTAAAAGGGGTTATCCCTATATCTGCTTAAGCATGAAGGCCAATCAAAAGAACACTTGGCTTCTCCTCCCTTTCCTGCTCTCTTACTATATTGTAGAAAATACAACCAAGAATGCAACAGACCAGGCTCAAATCATTTTAAATATCTACCTTTCACATTTAATTTAATTTGCAAAGAGAATTATTTACAAGTAAATCTGTTTCCCCCCATCCACTCATCCTCCCTAACAACCGTTTTTTGACATGAAATAGAATTGCCTGTATTAGGCCACTCTGTAAACAGAGAGACCTACCTCCTTCTCTTTGAGGTCTAGTGGTGAAACTGGGGTGCACAACTGGAGATCACCTACCCACTAGTATCACAGTGATACAAACCAGCCAGGCAGACACATAGACTATAGGGTAGCTTGAGAGCTGGCTTTGCATGGAAAGAGAACATACATGGACTGATCTGAGGGGAGAGTGCCACAGAGTTCCAGGGAGCAAACAAAAGGGCATATGTCCCACTCCACAGAGAATCCAGACTAGTGGGCAGGGACAAATAGAGCCTTGCTCAACCCCTAAGCAATCACATAATTAGGCCCCCCCACTTGGGAATAACTCTTCAGGCTTAGAGAGATTGCCCTGAGCCCCATAGCAGTGGCTCCCCCTAGCAGAAAGATAAGCAAACTCTGAGACCTGGTGTGGCTTAATAAAACCCCTCAGACTATAACAACTCAGTCACCATTTGTCCCACTTCTCTTCCACCTTGGGGAGAGTTGAAATTAAGCAATAACCCGAGAGCTGAAAAGTTTCTCTTAAAGCTTGAAACATTCATGTGTCCTACCTTGGGGGACCAGAGCTCACCATGGGCACAAAAGAACTTCTTGGAAGCTGGTTCTTCCATGAAAACAACAATCAAAGCCAGGGGAACAACTTTATAGTTAAACATAGTACTCAAGCAAACAGAAAGCAGTGGATTTGCACATACAAGATCCACCCATCATGTTGGAGATTAAGCTGAGGACCCTAACTCACTACCTTCTGTTGGGAAGTGGTGAAGACAATAGATAAGAGGTAACCTGAGAGGTTCATCAAATCTTCCAGAACACCCCACACAGAGGACCTGCACTCCTCTTAGCATGGTTAGGGACTAGCATGGTTAGGGACTAATCTTCAGGGCCTCAGAGACAGGCTCATAAGCCAGTGCTAACTCACTCAGTTCTTAATTGAAAGACTAGTTGGAATAAGTGAAATAACATTAGATATTAAAAATCGAAGCAAAAATTTTCCCCCAAAGAATGTAACTCCTTACCAATGGATGATGACCTAAATTATAAGACTAAAATCACTGGTGAAGAATTTTGAGTATGGATTGTAAGGAAGCACAACTAAATGTAAGAGAAAATAAAAGCTCAACACAAAGAGGCAACAAAAACAATGGAGAAAATGAGTGAAAAATTCTCTGAAGGAACCAAATTACTGAGAAAAACTAAACAGAACATCTGGAAATGAAAAATTCATTCAAGGAGTTACAAAGCATAGTGGAAAGCCTAAGAACAGTCTAGATCTGGCAGAAGACAGAATCTCAGAGCTTGAAGATAACACCTTTGAGTTAAACAAGTAGGTCAAAGAGAATGAACAGGGAAATAACCAATAAAACCTACAAGAAACGTGGAATTATGCAAAAAGGCCAAGTGTAAAAATCATAGGTATTCTTGAGAGTAAAGAAGAAAATGCATAAAGGTTGGAAAATTATTTGAATAAACAATTGAGGAAAGTTTCCCTGGCCTTGCTAGAGATCTACATATCCAGGTATAGGAAGCTCAAAGGACTCCAGAGAAATTTGTTAAAAGTTGCATCACCATGACACATATTCATTAGACTAGCCAAAGTAAACACAAAAGGGTCACTCTTAAAGCAGTAAGTGAAGGCTTCAGGTAACTTACAAGGGAAGACCACCAGGCAAGATTAAGACTTCTCAATTAAGACCTTACAAGCCAGAGAGTATTGGGGCCCCTTCTCAAACGTCTAAAACAAAATAATGCCCAGTCTAGAATTTTGTTTCCTGCAAAACTAAGTTTCTTATGTGAGGGAGAAATAAAAAGTTTCTCAGACAAGCAAATGCTGAAGGAATTTGTCAAGACTCAATCTGTATTTCAAGAAGTACTCAGATCTGCATTATACTTGTATTAGCATAATAGACACCCAGAAGTGTAAAATTACCCCAAAACCAAAGCTTAGAGTCTAAATACCACAATAGCTCTAGTGTAGAGCAGTAACATTCTACTCAACAGAGAACACAGAAATACACCCCACCTATCAATTCTTTCAATAAATGTGAACGGCATAAATGCTCCAATCAAGAGACATAGACAGGTGAATGTATCAAAAAATATAGGCCACATATCTGCTGTGTCCAGGAAACACATCTAACCCACAAGGACTTGCTCAGATTCAAGGAGAAAGGATGTTAAACAATATTCCATGCAAATGAAAACCAATAGAAAGTTGTTACAGCTGTTCTCAGATAATATAGATTTTATATCAACAAAAAAAGGAAGTACAAAGATGGCCATCATATAATGGTAAAAAGAACAGTTCAACATGTAGATAAAACAATTCTAAGTTTTACATACCTAACACATGTGAACCCATATTTGTAAAGGAAATCTACTTATTCTAAATAAAATAATAAACAGCAGAACTGTATTAGCCAGGGACTTCAACATCCCACTGAAAGACTAAGATGAATCCTCCAAACAGAAAATAAATAAAGATACAATGAACTTTAATAGGACTCTAGAGCTCATGGGCCTAAAAGACATTTGTAGAGCAGTCCACACATAAACCACTGAATATGCATTTTTCTCATCAGCTCATGAAACATTTTCAAAGATTGATTATATACTAGGGAAATAACATTAAAAAATAGAAATTATACCCTCAACTTTCTCAGACCACAGTGGAATAAAATTATAATTCAACTCTAACAGAAACACTCCTTTCTACCAAAGTCAGAGAAACTGACCAACCTACTGAGAATGATAGCTTGGTCAAGGAGGAAATTAAGGTAGAAATCAAAATATTCTTTGAGCTAAATTATAAAGGGGACAAAAGTTATCAATATTTATAGGAAATAGCTAAAAAGTCTAGAGGGAAAAATGTCTAGCCTTAAGTGTCTACCTTCAAAAAGACAGAAAGATCATAAATTGTCAATCTAATGAAGCACCTCAAGGAACTAGAAAAAGAAGAGAAAATGAATCCCAAACCAAGAGGGAAAACCCCCCAAGACAGCAGCAGAACTAAATAAATTGGTAACAAAATAATTATACAGAAAATTAATGAAATAAAAAGTTGGTTTTTTGAAAAGATAAACTAAATTAAGAGGCTTTTCACTTGAATAAATATAAGTAGAAAAGACAGGCCTCTCTTAAGCTCAATCAAAAATAAAAAAGGAGAAATCCCAACCAATACTGCAGAATTATAAAATATCATCTCTGAATATTGTAAAAACCTCTATGTTCATAAATTTAAACATGGAGGAAATGGAAAAATACATAGAAACACACAATGTCCCCAAGCTCAATCAGGAGAAAATAGAAATCCTAAACAAGTATTGAAATTGAAGCAACAATAAAAAAACTTCCAACAAAAATATTTCCAGATCAGATGGTTTCACACATGAATTTGTCAGACATATGAAGAAAAACTAGTACATATACTAAATAAATTATTCTATAAAATCAAGAAGGAAGGAACCCTCTCAAACTTGTTCTACAAAACCAATATCACATTTTATACCAAAGTCAGGAAAGGACATAACAGAATATAGACCAATAACAGATATAGACCAATATCCCTTATGAATATTTATGAATAATTCTCAATAAAATTTTAGCAAACCAAATTTGGCAGCACATTAAAAAAAAAAATAATCCACTGTGACCAAGTGGGCTTAATCCCAGGGATTCAAGGATGGGTCAACATATGCAGATGTATAAATGTGGTACACCACATAAAAAGATGCAAAAACATAGGCCATATGATCATCTTAATAGATACAGGAAAAGCATTTTAAAAAATCAGCACTTTTTGTGATAAGAATTCTTAAAAAAAAAAAGGCATAGATAGAACATACCTTAAAATTATAAAAGACATATATGACAAACCCACAACCAACATTATACCAAAAATGAAAAAATTAAAAGCTTTTCTGCTTAGAGCTGGAACAAGTAAAGATTTCCCACTACCACCATTTCTATTCAACGGAGTACTGGAAGTCCTAGTCAGAGCAGTAACATGAGAGAAGAAAATCAATGGTACCCAAATAGGGAGAGAAGAGATCAAACCATCTTTCTTTGCTGATGATATAATCTTATATGCAGAAAATTCTAGAGCTTCTGACAGGAGATTCCTAGAATTGATGAATAAATTCAGCAAAGTGTCAGTTTACAATGTAGACAAAATCAGTAGCATTCATGTATGCCCCATCAAGCTGAGAATCAAAAGATGCAATACCTTTCACAGTAGGAGCAAAAAAAACAAATGCAGAGGAATATATTTAAGAGAGTGAAAAGACCTCTACAGAGCAAAATATAAGAGCTTGAGGATGGAAATTGCAAAAGATATAAACAGATAAGAAAATCTACTATACTTGTGGTTGGCAGAATCAACATTGTTAAAATGGATACACTACCCAACATAATCTACAGATTGAATTCAATCCCCATTAAAATCCCAACATTGTTTATTTAAGAACTAAGAAAAAGAGTATAATGCTGTATATGGGACCAGCAAAGAACCAAAACATCCAAAACAATAAGAAAAAATCTACAGACATCACTTTACCAGATTTCAAGCCATACTACAAGGCTATAGTAAACAAAACAGCATGGTACTGGCAATAAAGAAACAAACAAAAAACAGAGACATAGACCCATGGGAAAAAATGGAGAACCCAGACATAAAACCCTTCTCATCTTCCCACCTTTCTTTGGCAAAGCAGACAAAAATATACAGTGATGAAAAGAATCCCTATTCAATAAATGGTGCTCAGGAAACTGGATAGCCACATGTGGAAAGGTGAAGCAGGTTCTTTACCTCTCATTGCTCACAAAAATTGATTCACAATGGATAACAGACTTAAACCTAAGACATGAAACCACAGTAGAACCTCCGCAGTTAACCACCTCCCTAGATTGACCTAGGGTCAATTCTTTAAGTTGACCTAAGTTTTATAGATGGGACATGTACCACATATCATTACAGTAGATCTAGTTCCTTAAGTAGACCATCTCTGTATGATGACCAATTTGTTACAGCCTCTTGGATGATCAGCTGAGAGAAGTTCTACTGCATAACAATTCTAGAAGAAGGCGGCGCCTGTGGCTCATCGAGTATGGGGCTCTTCGCCCCATATACCAAAGGTGGTGGGTTCAATCCCGGTCTCGGCCGAACTGCAGAACAGAAAAATAGCCAGGCATTGTGGCAGGTGCCTGTAGTCCCAGCTACTCAGGAGGCTGAGGCAAGAGAATCACCTAAGCCCAGGAGTTCGAGGTTGCTGTGAGCTGCGTGATGCCACAGCACTCCACCAAGAGTGATAAAGTGAGACTCTGTCTCTACAAAAAAAAGAAAAACAAGGTGGCACCTGTGGCTCAGTGAGTAGGGCGTTGGCCCCATATACCAAGGGTAGGAGGTTCACACTCTGCCCTGGCCGAACTGCAACAACAACAAAAAGATTTCTAGAAGAAAATGTTCAAAAAACTCCTATAGATATTGGCCTAGGAAAAAAAATTAGGAAGACCCTAAAGCCAATCACAGCACAAGAAAAATTAACACGAGGCTTGATTGAATTAAAAACCTCTGTTCAGCCCAGAAATCAATAGACTGAAAAGACAACCTAAGAATGGGAGAAAAATTATTTGCAATGCAATCTACCTGACAAAGGTTTGATATAAAGAACTCAAAGAAATTAACAAGAAAAAAATCAAACGACCCTATAAAAAGAGGACAGAAACCATGAACAGAAGCCTTTCAAAAGAAGATAGACAAATGGCAAATAAACAGAAAAATGCTCATCATCTCTACTCACCAGGGAAATGACTTCTATTCTTGATCTAGTAGTATGTGCCCAAACATACTGAAGTGCCTGACTTCGCCTAATGACCCCTGTTGCCCCAAATTTCCCATTCATCTCTTCTTTTAGATTAACTTCCTTATGCCTATGGAGGAAACAAAATAGACATTTGAATATAAGTGGTTTAGTCTTGTGTAGTACAAATGCATATACTAAGGCCTTCAGAGAATCAGATTGCTAGACCA
Organism: Arctocebus calabarensis; assembly: GCA_963573935.1. Lineage (NCBI taxonomy): Eukaryota > Metazoa > Chordata > Mammalia > Primates > Lorisidae > Arctocebus > Arctocebus calabarensis. Next base: position 8,277 of record CAUYON010166919.1, read on the forward strand.
AAAAGGAAAATTAATGATTCAAGAACACAAACATGTTTCTTATCTTTAGACTGCTTTTACCAAGACATTTGCCAGCCTAGATTAGCTTTACCTATTTTTATCTGTATTAAAATTTACTTTAGAACTGAATACAATGTTGATGCCTAAATCAATATTTCAGGCCATACAAAGGACAACTCATCATCTATTAGAAGCTCACATTCTTCCTGTTTTAGGGCTTTTGTTCATTTATTTATATAATAAGAATTTATATTCCACCTATAGGAATTTCTTCCAAACAAAATAAGCTGTCAAAGAATTAACCATCTTATTTTTATATTCTGTATTACAGTATACTATGTGACCAATCCCCAAGAGAGTCAGGAGAGGATATGAGTGATGGCCAATCGTGTGCATGTATGTGTTTTTTATGCGTCCAGCGACAATATTGCCAGAGAGAAAAACACCGTTATGCCAAGGTATTAAAACCTGTAGCTAGGCTCGGCGCCTGTGGCTCAACAGGCTAAGGTGCCAGCCATGTACACCTGATCTGGTGGGTTTGAATCCAGCCCGGGCCCGCCAAACAATGATGGCTGCAACCAAAAAAAAAAAAAAAAAAATGGCCGGGCTTTGTGGCGGGCACCTGTGGTCCCAGCTACTTGGGAGGCGGATGCAGGGGACTTGCTTGAGCCCAGAATTGGAGGTTGCTGTGAGCTGTGATGTCACAGCACTCTATCCAGGGTGACAGCTTGAGGCTCTGTCTCAAAAAAAAAAAAACCTGTAGGTAATAAGGAAAAAAGAAAAAGAAAATAAAAGAATATTGATAAGAAAAATGAATGTCAGGAAGAGGTTAGATATCCCCAAGGAAGACATAATAAATTCAAGTTCTACTCTGTCAATCAAGGAGTGCTCAAGTCACGTATACAATCACTAATTTATTCAGCAACTCTTTTTTTAAAAAAACAAATAAAAAATAAATAATTTTTATCATCAAGGACTTTCCACAATGTACCACACTCAAAACACACATGCTACTCCTTCAGTATTTACAGCTTTCCTTTTGCAAGAAAGGAGCCAGGGCAGGAGAGATTGTTGTGTATTCACGTCCTAGGTAGACTTTACTGACAGCACGTCAGAGTCCTGGGAGTAGTCAATGCCTCATGCTTATCTTAGGGGAATAAGGATTTATTGAATTTTACGTATCCCATATCTCTTTCCACAAAATCTTTTCAAGTACTTCCTATTTCACCTGTCTTCCATACCCAGATACAAGCAATAAGATCTGACAATTATTAAAAAAGATGGCCTGCTTCTTTTTGTTCAATTCTTGAGAATCCAGTCAAGTAATGTGGTAGGTTTTGCAATCTGTGGGGCCTGATTACATAGCATTTGCGATCCCTTTTCTGAACTAGGATGACATTGATACAAGACCATCCAGCTACCTTTCATACTTCAGTGAAACCAGATATAGGATTTAATAAAACTTACATAGGAAAAATGAGAAAGGTGAAGTAATTCAGCAGTAATTATCTCTTTAAATGTCCAACTTTTTATAAGCAATTATTTTTTACTTGACTATTTTGAAAGAGTAAATTATACAGCCATTTTTGTTTAGTCATTTTAATATAGCAGTAAAAAAATAAAAGCATTAGATTTAGATCTTGTTCCTTGTCATTAGAAATATTTGCCATAGACATCTCTGGTGCAACCTTGATTATCAAGAGCTTCTACTTTATACTTTATTTACAAATTTCTATAATTAGATAGTACCTCTGTAATCAGACAAAATAAAAATATATATTACTTTTGAATGTATGTTAGTCTTGGGGGAATATCAGATCTGTATCCCAAATTTTCAGTTTAAAGATGTTTGGTGGCTCAGTTCCCATAGCTCAGTGAGTAGGGCACCAGCCACATACACCAAGGCTGATGGGTTCAAACCCAGCCACAGCCTGCGAAATAACAATAAAAACTGCAACCAAAAAATAGCCAGGTGATGTGGCAGGCAACAGTCAGTCACTCAGAAGGCTGAGGCAAGAGAATTGCTTAAGCCCAAGAGTTTGAGGTTGCCATTGTGAGACTCTGTCTCAAAAAAAAAAAAAAAAAAAGAAATTCTGTGTTGTATGTAGTCACTAAACTAAGAAGTAGTTGTTAGAAATGAATTAAAAACTGGGATTACCACACCATTTAGGTAAGTTATTTCAGGGTGTTGCAAATCCTACTTTTCCATGGGTTTTATAATTTATGAGAAAAAAATCATAAATATTAAGATAAAGCAATTATAGACAATACAGGTGTGTCCAGAGAGAATGTGCATGTATTAATTTTAATTGATGAATATCATGATATATAAAAAAAGGTTAAGTATCGTTTCTTAGATATGTAAAATTAGACTTGGATTGGGCCTCCTCCGTAGTTTTTCAAGCTCTGCACCTGAACTTCCTTCCAACCGCAATACCAGCTTTCTGCACAAGCCCATCCTATCCCTTACTCTCCTTGCAGGGTGAGTCAGCTTAGTAATAGGGAAAAACTGACAATAATAAAAGCTGAAAGGGTAATAGTTTCTTCTCTGAGCCATGTCCAAAACAATCCTGGGTTAAAATTGAACATCAAGGTGGCTTGTCAAAAACCTCATGACATCAAAATGCTTTAGTCAAAGAAGTTGCAAAAGTCAAAGGGTTCCATCAAAATGTCACATACACATCTAACTATTCATAGCCCAGTCAAAAAAGGCCAAGACTTCCTAAGATGAATGAGAATTCAGGATGTCATTAAGTGGCACCATTAGTGCAGAGCCTGAGGAAATGCTAGGGGGTAACGGGAGTAAAAGGAAAAATGAGCTAAACAATTCTTCAGTCACATTTATAGGCTTAAATTTACAAAGGACTAACCAGAAAGGAGTTTACATATACTTTTAATCAAAACTTTCTTTAAGCCTTTGCAAAGAGTAGCATTAGACATGTGATAGACTGATAAGTTTTTTCCAGCCAGCTTAAAATATGGCTTCCTCCCAAGGTAGCAATTCAAATGTACATCAGGCATGGAAATAAATTGCTTAGTAAGGATGAAATGTAATATAATTTTATTCTAAAGACCAAATCTCATTTTAAGAAAATCTTCATGGTCATAGGGATAATTTGGTTTTTTTCAATAGTAATATATATTTTTAAGTCATTCGATTTGAGGTTAAGAATAACCAAGGGCAGCATTTTCCCCCTTTCAGAAAGAAGATATGTTAGAACCACTAACAAGCCTTTTCATTTATAATTTCTGTATTCCACAAATGAAGAAAATTCTGACTTAATGTTTAATTTTGTATTTTAATCTCCCCTAGCATGCCTTATTATATATTATGTGAAGATTGAAACAATGGTCTGAACCACAAATGGCTTTCAGGGGAGGGACCATGTGGTTTTGAGGTGGTCACCACTCTAATAAGAAGGAGTTGGGTTCCTTATGTGAAGACACTTTGGAAAAGTCTTTACTAATCTCTTGACATCAGCATGGAGTTTACTTGTCAATATGTGTTGTAACTGTGGCCACCCATAAAAAAACACAGACCCTCACTTTGGGTACAAATCAGGTAATGATTTATTTGCATCTGCACAGGCGGACCACTGCCCCACAGGGCAAATGGCCCCTAAGAGAAATGCAGGCAGCCTTTTATACCCTTTTTGTGCTGATGTGGCAAAGCAAGCGTGTACAAAAGCGGAATGTGGTCAGTTACAGGGTTGGGTTACAATCAGCTAGTTGGCTCAGGGAATTGCTGCATGGTGACTGGCGGGGGATAACTCAGTAACCATGGGGACAACTTGGAAAGCCCAGTAGCTTGGGAAACTCAGTAACCTGGGAAACTCTGCTTGAGTAAGTTTTTTACCATTGTTTAGCTGGTCAGGGAGTCAGGGAACTCAGAGAACTTCCTTATAACCTGCTCTCAGAATTAAACCAATAAGGGGGTGAGGGGAGGTTGAGATGGACAGGGACTTAGGCTAAAATAGTTAGAGGCCTTTAGGGGTCTTCTTGCCAGGTCTGTTACTACATATGTACACACAGGCCAATAATGTATGTAAGATACACGCAATGACATTTTTTCATAAAAATAGTTTTTTTGTCTGTCCATAAAAATTTCATACCAGATCCCCAGTATGATTAGGCTCCTTGTCACCCAGGCTCAAGGGCATTTCAGCTGCCAAAGAACAGTATAGAGAAGTATTTTCCTGACTCCAAAACAAGGAAAATACTTGAGTTTTAAGATAGTTATTTTTTTTTATATAATTTTATTGAATCATAATTCTGTACATTGGTGCAATCATAGGGCATGATTCATATACATTCAGAAATGTTTTCATCGTACTGTTACAGATAGCCTTCATGGCATTTTCTTGATCACTATATAAAGA
>CAUYON010166923.1:0-11708 GCA_963573935.1 Arctocebus calabarensis
GACAGAGCCTCAAGCTGTCACCCTGGATAGAGTGCTGTAGCATCACAGCTCACAGCAACCTCCAATTCCTGGGCTAAGTGAGTCTCCTGCCTCCGCCTCCCAAGTAGCTGGGACTACAGGCGCCCACCACAACACCCGGCCATTTTTTGGTTGCAGCCGTCATTGTTGTTTGGCGGGCCCAGGTTGGATTCGAACCCTCCAGCTCAGGTGTATGTGGCTGGCGCCTTAGCCCTATGAGCCACAGGTGCCGAGCCTGTCACCAACTTTTTTATAAATTCCTTTACCTGCTCTTTCCGCGCTCTGCCTCGTCCCATCCCTCTGATGCTGCTACTCTCTGAGGCATTAATAATCTTTAAGGAAAAAGAAACAGAAGTCACAAATACTGTAAACCTGAGGGGGGAAAGATTCCTTCCTAGATGATCACAATGACACCCCGACCCTTGAGTCTAAATTTTAAGTCAGTCTTCAACTTTTAAGAGGAGCCAAAACAGTGTTCCCCAGCCATGCGTCTCGTCAGAGCCGCCTCAGTGTAGGAGGTGCCCTAAAGCACAATGCTCTGTCCTCAGAGTCACACTCATCTGCCCAGACAGAATGAACTCATCAGCAGGATGAAGCTCAGGAAACAATGGCTGTGCAGATTCACAATGAAATCTAGAAATTTCAGCTCGGTGCCTGTGGCTCAACGGGCTAAGGCGCCAGCCACGTACACCTAAGTTGGCGGGTTCGAATCCAGCCTGGGCCCGCCAAACAACAATGACGGCTGCAACCAAAAAACGGCCGGGCGTTGTGGTGGGCGCCTGTAGTCCCAGCTACTTGGAAGGCGGAGGCAGGAGACTCACTTAGCCCAGGAATTGGAGGTTGCTGTGAGCTGTGATGCCATGGCACTCTATCCAGGGTGACAGCTTGAGGCTCTGTCTCAAAAAAAAAAAAAAAAGAAAGAAAGAAAGAAAGAAATCTAGAAATTTCCAGGACATTTAAAAAAAAAACTATTAAGAGTGAAGTCATTCTCTCTCTCCTGCCATCTTTCCCCTTTCCTTCTTTCTTCCTCTTCCTCTCTCTCTTCATCATGATATCATGTTCTGTGTAATTTGAGTTTCCACAGCTTACAACAGGAAAAATGCCCTGAGACGTCAATTCTGTCTTCAAACTGTTCTTAAACAAACAGATGAAACAAAAGTATATACAAGCAAAAGGAAAGTGCTGGGGAGCTGTATTATACTTTTTTAAAGATGTAAGTTCTAATAATTAACCATCACAACCAGAAACTAAAGCATTGGGTATGGTTATCATCCTGAAATCCTCTAAAAATTGTTTCTAATGACATTAGGACAGGATGACAACGTCCAGATACATGGACTAGTAGGACAATCAGTGCTTCTTAAATCATTCCACCAAGATGGTTGTTTAGGCAGTGCCTGTGGCTCAGTGGGTAAGGTGCAGACCCCATATACCAAGGGTGGCAAGTTCGAACCCAGCCCTAACCAAACCCCAACAAAAAAATAGCTGGTGCTCTGGCAGATGCCTGTAGTCCCAGCTACTCAGAAGGCTGAGGCAAGAGAATCGCCTAAGCCCAGGAGTTGGAGGTTGCTGTGAGCTGTGATGCTACAGCACTCTACCGGGGGGCGATAAAGTAAGATTCTGTCTCTACAAATAAATAAATAAACTTATAGAAAGTTTAAGTTAAGCAAATCATTAAGAAAAAAATTGAAACTATCCTTTAGACCATTTGAAAAACAACATCTGTCAAAATTATAGATCTGTCTACATTAATATGGTAACTCTACATATAGAAATTTATTCTAATGAAATGCAAAATAACATACATAGAAAATTACTCATGGCATCATTGCTTGTAATAGTAAAATATTGGAATTCTTTAATCTGAATGTCCATTAACAACAAATTGTCTAAATAAATTGTGGTAAACCCATGCAGTAAAATATGAAACCATAAAAAAGAATGAGGATGGCTGGGCACTGTGGGAGGCCAAGGTGGGCACATTGCCTAAGCTCCTGACCTAGAGTGAGATCCCATCTCTAAAAATAACCAGGCATTGTGGCAGGTGTCTGTAGTCCCAGCTACTCCAAAGGCTGAGGTGAAAGAATCACTTGAGCCCAAGAGTCTAAGGTTGCTGTGAGCTATGATGCTACAGCGCTCTACTGGGGGCAACAAAGTCAAACTCTGTCTCAAAACAAAAAAAAAAGAATGAGAGGCTCGGCACCTGTAGCTCAGTGAGTAATGCCAGCCACATACACCGAGGCTAGCGGGTTAGAGCCCAACCCAGGCCTGCTAAACAACAACGACAACTGCAACCAAAAATGGCTAGGCATTGTGGCGGGCGCCTGTAGTCTCAGCTACTCGGGAGGCTGAGGCAGGGGAATCATTTAAGCCCAAGAGTTGGAGGTTGCTGTGAGCTGTGACACCACGGGGGTAACATAGTGAGACCCTGCCTCAAAAAAGAAAAAAAGCATACAATGAGGACGATTTTCATGAATTGCTATAGAAAGCTCTGTACGTTACAGTAAAAATTTAAAAACATAAATTATCTCTCAAGAACTATACAACTATGCAAGAAATTACTAACATCCCTTTTTGAAGATGAAAAAAATTTAGTGGCCAGGGTAGAGGCATATGTGTCAGGCATGGGAGAGAAAATTTCTATAGATTTTTATTTTTGACTGATAGGAAATAGTCTGTCCAGTAGATCAAAACAATTCATGTGGACAATGCCTCAAAAAGTAAAACATGTATCTTTCAAACTGCCTTGCAACAGAAAAACTGCTACAAATGCTTTCAGATACCAACACAGCAAATTTAGTAAAAATGAATTTTTTTAATCAACAATATAAAAGCTTTAAGTGTATAATCTGTAATATATACACATAATAACAGGCAGTTTAGGCCTGACTGGTGACTCATGCCTATAATCCTAGCAGTCTGGGAGGCTGAGGCAAGTGGATTGCCTAAACTCAGGAGTTTGAGACCAGTGTGAGCAAGAGTGAGACCCTGGCTCTAAAAATAGCTGGGTGTGGTGGAGGGGCGCCGGTAGTCCCAGCTACTTGGGACACTGAGGCAAGAGGCTCTCTTAAGCCCCAGAGTTTGCGGTTGCTATGAGCTATGAGTCCACGGCACTCTACTGAGGGTGACAAAGTAAGACTCTGTCTCAGAAAATAATAGGCAGTTTAATTTTTTGCCTTTCACATGTTATAATCCTGTCATATAGGCGCCATTATTTATTTGAGCAATTATAGCTCAGCAATCATGTTTTAGTCCCTTCAGTATTTTTTGAGGCCCTGTGATGTGCCAAGGACCTGGTTGGATCCTGGAAATTCAGTGCTGAATAAGACAGACACTCTTTCTGACCTCCAGGACAATTCTGATACTTCAGCTACCAAAGACAGAAAAAGTTCCTTTTTTTAGAATGATACATGCAACACTTAAATAGCTGCTTTCCCAGCTCAGTGAAACAGTAAACATTCAAATGTGAAGTGAAAACAGCTGCAGCCGCTGGTACAATTTAACTTTACATGAAAATGTCCTCAGACATAGATTACTTATTCTCTCTGTACACATGAGTAACTTGTGTTCTGGGTCAGGGGCTCGAAGTGTAGAGACAGTCAGAAAGACCCCCGCCTCCCTCCCCCCTCCGTCCCCTCCTCCGTGTGCACACCTTCCCTGCCCAGAGAGGGAATACGCTGGAAGAGAGCCCTAACAAGATTCCATAATTTATGGTTGGATTAAATGATAGTTTGCTGGATATAAGCTGTTTGTGTGATATGTGCTCTATTTTTAGGGAGTTTAGAAACATGTTGCTTAACATTTGTGAGAAAATGATTGCACAGTCGCTATCAGAATCTCATTAGCATGCTTGCCCCATTTATTTGAGTGTAGACATACGGGCGTAAATTTCCTTCAACTTGCAAAGCAGACTTTGGTGAAAGGTGGCGTAAGAGATGGTTTTTTAAAAAGTAGTGGTAGTGAAGAGAAAAGCTCAATTTAATGCAAGTTGGGGGAGGGGAGAAGGGGGCACTGGTGTGCTCCCCTCAAGGGCACAGTGTGAGGGTACACGGCACACCTCCTGGGTGCAGCTGCAACAGGGACTTAACCTAATAAAAGCAAAAAGTGTAACCTAATTGTACCCTCATAGTCATCTGAAATTAAAATCAAATTTAGGGTGTCAATAGAGCAAACGGAAGCAGCGGTAGCGGAGGCAGAAGAGGGAGTATGGAGAGGAAATTCTTGGTCCCCTGCCTGCTTTGCCCCTACCAGATATTACTCTTCAGAAATCGGATGCTCTCCTCCGTGAGACAACCAGAGACACGGGGGAAAGGAATGAAAATGAGAGAATGGACGGCGGCACAAACGGTCAAGGGGCGCACGTTCCCGGCCTGGAACTCTCGAGTGCAAAAGGGGGGGGACAGTGTGACCGCAGGCGGAACAGCCAGACTGGTCTCCCCACCCACCCTCTGAGCGAAGCGGATTTTCATCTTTGCTTCCCTGGTTTTCTGAAAGCAACATCGAACCTACCGTTACGTGCAAGTTTCACAAACAATAAGCCCTTAGGGGGACAATATTGACTCCTCAAACTCTAGTTCATCTGCTGAGTGAGACAGATCATTTTTATGTGTGTTTCAGGGGCCTTTATAGTACACAGAAAAGGAAATAGCATCTAGTTTTATTACTCATTGCATTTCTTCTGGCTGTCAGAATGGCGGATGTGATCTGAAGCAACTGTTAGAGGTAGATTGGAATTCACTAACTTGACTCTATAAAGAATTCCAATCTGCCTCATAGTGGGCAAGGCCACATACTTCTTTTTTTTTTTTTTTTTTTTTGACAGAGTCTCAGTCTGTCCCCCTGGGTAGAGGGCTGGGGTGTCATCCTAACTCACAGCAACCTCCAACTTGAGCTCCACAGCTGCTGTTGCCTTCGCTCCTGTAGTCGCTAAGACTGCACCGCTCTTGCTGGAACTGGTCTGTACTCCTTCAGGCTGGTCTTGAACTGAGATAGGCAACCCTCCCACCTTGGCCTCCCAGAGGGCTGGGATTACAGGCATGCACGACTTGGTTGGCTCAAGACCATACAAATGTCTCCCAAACAGGAGAAATAATTAGTGTTTCACCTCATACACTGAGACAAGGGGAGAGGAATGTATCATATGTATGTTAACATGAAATGAAATAGAACAAATTTGCTGTTGAAAATTGTATTATCCCCTAGATATTAGCCCTGTGTTGTCTGTTTATCACATAGAAATTGTACACCCAAAATTTTATTTATTAGAACCATATGGACTTGTGTACATTTTAGGATTAAGTTACAAGAAACCAGTGCAATTCTTTTGTGGCAATAGCTCGTAAAATGCAATCTCCTTTGATATATGAGGAAGTTAAATCCTATAAAGTGAAGAAAAATGAAACCTGGATCTTATATTTGATCATACTTCAAAAGGCTAATCTGACAAAATGACTAACTTTTAGGAAGCTCATTCACACTTATTTCTTACCAAAATCTGACTGTCTGGTCAAGTAATGTCTTAGAAATGATAACAAGCTGTTTGTTTTTGATAAGTCTAAGCAATCTCAAAATAGGCCAGATGCAAGATAGCCCCGTGTGTCGATAAGATCTTTGAACATTAGTCTTTATAGACAGGAAAAAGGATATAAATTATCTTTGGAATTACTTTCCAGCTTTATTGGCAATTTTAAGGAGCTGGTAATGATTTTAGGTCCATAACTATGTAACTGTAAGTGAAATTCCTTGTATGAAGAATTCACTGACATTTCAGAATTTCTAAGGAGTTTAGGTCTCTCTTAAAACACAAATTCTATATTCGTCTAGTTAGGATGTAAAGTATAGCAGTAGCACCTCATGGCCAAAACAAAATCTTTTTTTTGAGATAGAGTCTCACTTTGTCACCCTGGGCAGGATGCCATGGCATCATAGCTTACCGCAATCTCAAACTCTTGGGCTCAAGCAATTCTCTTGCCTCAGCCACCCAAGTAGCTGGGACTATAGGTGCCCGTGCACAATGCCCGACTATTTTTTTAGAGTCAGGATCTCATCCTTGCTCAAGCTGGTCTCAAACAATCCACCTGCCTCGGCCACCCAGAGTGATAGGATTACAGGTGTGAGCCACTGCGCCTGGCCCTATAAAATCTTTTCAAAGCAATGATGTGGAGTAGCACCATGCACATTGTAATTGGTAGAGCAGTTGATAGCAAGTAAGATTATGTAGCTTGGATTAAAAGAAGCCTTCTAAAAAACTTTGAATTTATTAGCTATTCCTAAAACACTTCTTTTTCTGCATGGTTCTCCATTGCTGCTGTCCCAACTGCTACATTTTTTCTTTGATATTCTTCCTTCACCCAGTATTTATGGAGCATCTACTAGGCATTAGGACCAGTGTAGCAAATAAGACAAAGATTTTGTACCTTTGGGCCTTCATCAATCACCTGATGCCCATACCATTCCTAATTTATCAAGGTTGCAAATGTAAAAATTCTCTTCTCCTTAATCCTAGATTTATTTTGCTAAACATGAAATACTGGCCTGGGGGTAGCTCACGCCTGTAATCCTAGCACTGTAATCCTGGGAGGCCGAGGTGGGTGAATTGCTTGAGCTCACGAGTTCAAGACCGCCCTCAGCAAGAGCAAGACCCTGTCTCTACTAAAAATAAAAAAAACTAGCCAGGTGTCAGGGCGAGTGCCTGTAGTCTCAGGTACCTGGGAGGCTGAGGCAAGAATATCTCTTAAACCCAAGAGTTTGAGGTTGCGGTGAGGTATGATGATGCCACAGCATTCTACCCAGGGTGATGAAATGAGACTCTGTCTTTAAAAAAAAAAAAAAAAGCTGGCTCGGCGCCTGTGGCTCAACAGGCTAAGGCGCCAGCCATGTACACCTGAGCTGGCGGGTTCGAATCCATCCCTAGGGCCCACCAAACAACAATGACGGCTGCAACCAAAAAATGGCCAGGCTTTGTGGCGGGCGCCTGTAGTCCCAGCTACTTGGGAGGCAGAGGCAGGAGACTCGCTTGAACCCAGGAATTGGAGGTTGATGTGAGCTGTGATGCCACGGCGCTCTAACCAGGGTGACAGCTTGAGGCTCTGTCTCAAAAAAAAGAAAAGAAAAAGAAAAGCTAGCCTCAGTGATGCCAAGTGCAAGCTACTTGGGAGGCTGAAGCAGGAGGATCACTTGAGCCCAAGAGACTGAGGTTGCTGTGAGCTATGATGATGCCACTACACTCTACCCAGGGTGACAAAGTGAGACTCTGTCTCAAAAATACAAAACTATGGCTGGCACCTGTGAATGAGCTGAGCTACAGGTGCCGGCCACATACACCAGAGCTGGCGGGTTTGAATCCAGCCCAGGCCTGCCAAACAACAATGACAACTACAATCAAAAACTAGCCAGGTGTTGTGGTGGGCACCTGTAGTCCCAGCTACATGGGAGGCTGAGGCAAGAGAATTGCTTAAGCCCAAGAGTTTGAGGTTGCTGTGAGCTATGATGCCAAGGGGCACTCTAACCAGGGTAACAGCTTGAGACTCTGTCTCAAAAAAGAAAAAAAAAAAAAAATACACAAATAAATCCCATTTCCTCAAGCCAAGCCCAGAAAATAATTTGAGTCATGGCCTTTGCAGTCTGTTAGCGCTTCATTGGCCCATCCAACCAAAGTCCCCATCACTTCCACACCTTTTCAAAACACCTCTGACTTCATCTCATCCTATATGTTAACCATTTTAGGTGAATTTATTCATTAGTTAATTTTTATATACATAATAGACTTTATTTATCTGTTAATTTGAAGTACAGGTGTCACTCTCTGGATGAAAAGTAAAATATTAGGCAAATTGGATGCTTTTTTACTAATTTCTGAATTTTTACTTTTTCTGTGGATGCTTTAATATTGTATGGAATATGACTGCCACATTTCTGGATTTCAAAACCAACAAAACTTCCAAAAATCTAGAGACCTACAGAAAACTGCAACCAAAAAGACATTTAAAACAAACCATTGGCTTGGCGCCTGTGGCTCAACGGGCTAAGGCGTCAGCCTCGTACACCTGAGCTGACGGGTTCGAATGCAGCCCGGGCTCACCAAACAAAAATGGAGGCTGCAACCAAAAAATGGCCGGGCGTTGTGGGGGGCGCCTGTAGTCCCAGCTACTTGGGAGGCGGAGGCAGGAGACTCGCTTGAGCCCAGGAATTGGAAGTTGCTGTGGGCTGTGATGCTACAGCACTCTATCCAGGGTGACAGCTTGAGGCTCTGTCTCAAATAAAATAAAATAAAATAAAATAAAATAACCATTGTCTAGCCCTTCTGTTATATAATAAAAGACCAAGCATTTAAAAGTAGAAAATGGCCTTCTCTCCCAGTTTCTTACCTTGTCATCTCTGTTCTTTACCCAAGACTTTTCTTCATTTCTGTCTTCACTTTTTCCTCTAGTTCCTACTGGTTTTGTTGTGTTTTTTAAATGTAATAAAATAGAAAATCCCTTTAAAAAAACAAAAAGTAGAAAATGGGCCTGGCAGGGTGGCTAATGCCTATAATCTTACCATACCACTCTGGGAGGCCAAGGTGGGAAGATCAATTGAGGTCAGGAGTTGAGCAAGAGGGAGACCTGTCTGTACCAAAAAAGTAGAAAAATTGGCCAGGCGTGATACTCCAGTGTCTGGACTACCATGAGTGGAAATGCATGTTCCTGAAAACAGGATAGTCCCAGCTACTCAGGAAGCTGAGGCGAGAGAATGTCTGGAGCCCCAGAGTTGGACAGAGGTTGCAGTGAGCTATGATGATGCCATTGCACTCTACCCAGGTGGAAAATAGCATAGTATCAGAATAAACTATGGTCTTAATTTAAACTGGATCAATGAAAATCTCACTGTGTAGTCCTAATATTCCTATTTAATCACAGATGGAGAAAAATCAACTCATTACTTGCATATATGGGAATTACTGATAGACATGGGTAACACCAACTGTAGATATCCCAACCATTTTAGGATTGTATTTGAAAGATATTTAGAAAAATTTTGCTCTCTTTATATTTATTTATTTATTTATTTAGAGACAGGCTCTCACTCTGTTGCCCTGGGTAGAGTGCCATGGCGTCATCATAGCTCACAGCAACCTCAAATGCTTGGTTTCAAGAGATGCTCTTGTCTCAGCCTCCCAAGTAACTGGGACAACAGGCATGCACCACAACTCCCAGCTAGTTTTTCTGTTTGTTAGCAGGTTGGTCTCAAACTCTTGAGCTTATCCAATCCTCCTGCGTCTGCCTCCCAGAGTGCTAGGATTTACAGGCGTGAATCACTGATCCCTGCTTTAGCAGCAATTATTTTAAAATACTAGAGAAAATAAATTAGTAGTAGGCTTTGCCAACTAAAATAAATTAAAGTTTTAAAAAATCCTACCTCTGCTTCTAGGTTAAGTTTTAAGAAAATCATTTTAGAAATTAGAAAATTTATCCTATTCTTAAAAAAGAAATTTCTAAGAGCTTCCAACACTTCTCAGAATAAATCATTCTGGAGGTTTTGAACTATGTTGGAGAACCTTGAAGTTCTGACACAGTTGTATTTAAGATCTCTTGCGGGGGCGCTGTAACGGAGTGAAATGTCTGTTACCTATTCAGTAGTTTGTGTTGTATGTGATCTCAAAAATGAATTCCAAATGCAGTAATCTCAACCTTTCTCTAAACATTCTCAGGCAAGCAGACAATGTAACTTTTCTGTTAATAATAAAAAACCTCTGGGCCGGTGCCTGTGGCTCAGCGGGCTAAGGCGCCAGCCACGTACACCTGAGCTGGCGGGTTCGAATCCAGCCCGGGCCCGCCAAACAACAATAACGGCTGCAACCAAAAAATGGCCTGGCATTGTGGTGGGCACCTGTAGTCCCACGTACTTGGGAGGCAGAGGCAAGAGACTCGCTTGAGCCCAGGAAATGGAGGTTGCTGTGAGCTGTGATGCCACGGCACTCTACCCAGGGTGACAGCTTGAGGCTCTGTCTCAAAAAATAAATAAATACAAAACCTCTGATGGACTACTCCAAAGCTGTGTTCCTGTTCCTCCCATGTATGAATGGGAGGCAGTTACTGCGAAGGAATTCTCATTCCAACCACATGTGAAAATAAAGTGGCGAGGCCTCCAAGTTTGAAATGATGCTGGCCTCAGATATTTCTGTGCAACATGATAAAGACAAAAATAGATTCTGCATCCATTTAAAATATTTCTGATTTTTCTTCTGGATATAAATTATTATATCCAGATAAAAATTATTCTTAATTTCCCAAATGTAAAATTGAATTTGAAATAAAAATGATCTGATCTCATGCATGGGGTAAATTTAGGAGTGTATTGAGTTTGATTTTACTAGTTATTAAAGTTGAGTCCTTAGGATAATAATTTCGACTTAGTAACATAAGGAATAATTTAATAATGAAGGTGCTATATCAAAAATAAACTATGTCACTTATAAATATGCATTTTTAGCCAGGCATGGTACCACATGGGCCTGTAATCCCAGCTACCTGGGAGGCAGAGGTGGAGAGAATGGCTTGAGCCCAAGAGATTGGGACCAGCCCGTGCAACATAGCAGACCTGATTTTATTAAGAACCCATTTTTTTAATCAATGAAAGTTTTTTTAAAGTGACAAATATAATAATTTTGTGTCAACATATGTATATGCTCATAAACACGTACGTAAAACTGTAAAATGCATGATCGAACAAAGTAAATTGCATCTTTGCTGTTTTCCAATTACAACAGAAATTTGACACCATGTAATGTGTTCTGAAACTCTATTGCTGATAGTTAAGAAAAAAAGGAGAAAATGTATGGCAATGATAGTGTGTGATAAAAGGAGTTTGTAATAATTTGTATTATGCATGATAATTCATGAGAGTTTGAGAAAATGATGAACCATCTTATTCTGTTATTAGTCACATACATTTAATATATATTTTATATTATATTACATTAAATTAAATATATATTTTTATTTGTCAGACTCTAAGTTCTTATGACACATTTTCTATCTTACAAAGCATTTAACCTGTATGGGAAAAGTGTACACGTTAGGAAACAATGGATCAATTGTATACACTCAGATTCAGCTCAGCAACCTAGCTTTTGTTTACATGTACACGAAAAGCTTTAAATCGAAGTTTCAATACGCAATCCATTTATTTGATGTGCTATACATCCTGCTTAATTGTTGGTAACAGATAATGGGCATCATTCTCAACCACCATAACCTCATACCAACATATGTCCATTCACATAGAGTAGTTCTTCCTTTAAACATATTTTTATTCAGATCTCGGTACTGTAACATGAGTGGAAATGCACATTCATGAAAACAAAAAAAAGGAAGGGAGAAGGGAGGAAAAATAAGAAAAAAGAGAAAGATAATGTTCCGAGGAAGGACAGTGGAAGCTTGGTTGTTTATTTATTTTTTTTTTTTTTGAGACATAGTGTCACTCTTTCACCCTGGGTAGAGTGCTGTGGCTTCAGCCTAGCTCACAGAAATGTCACACTCGGCTTGGCGCCTGTGGCTCAACGGGCTAAGACGCCAGCCACGTACACCTGAGCTGGCGGGTTCGAATCCAGCCCCAGGACCCGCCAAACAACAATGACGGCTGCAACCAAAAAATGGCCGGGCGTTGTGGCGGGCGCCTGTAGTCCCAGCTACTTGGGAGGCAGAGGCAGG
>CAUYON010166929.1:0-32039 GCA_963573935.1 Arctocebus calabarensis
GACCCACAAATGGATTAATAGGTTGTGGTACATGTATACCATGGAATACTATGCAGCCTTAAAGAAAGATGGAGACTTTACCTCTTTCATGTTTACATGGATGGAGCTGGAACATATTCTTCTTAGCAAAGTATCTCAAGAATGGAAGAAGAAGTATCCAATGTACTCAGCCCTACTATGAAGCTAATTTAAAGGTTTGATATGAAGGCTGTAACCAAACTATAGCACAAGAATAAGGGAAGGGAGGGGCTGAGGGAGGGTGAGGTAGAAGGAGGGTAATTGGTGGGGCCACAACTATGGTGCATCTTAGAAGGGTACAGGCAAAACTTACTAAATGCAGAACACAAATGTCTTCATACAATAAGAAAATGCCATGAAGGGTATGTTAAACAGTTTGATGAAAACATTTCGTATTGTATGTGAAACCAGCACATTGTACCCCTTGATTGCACTAATGTACACAGCTATGATTTAATAAAAAATAAATAAATAAAATAAAATAAAAAAGAAAATGCCATGAAGGCTATGTTAACCAGTTTGATGAAAATATTTCAGAATGTATATGAAACCAGCATATTGTACCCCATGATTGCATTAATGTACAGCTATGATTTAATTTTAAAAAACACACACACATTTTTATTTGTGTTTGTTTATAATTGCATAGAAAAACTCTAGAAATAAACCCAAAATACTAAGTTAAAAAGCTGCCTAGATGAATAAATGTAATAAGAATGAAAGTGAGGGTTTTTCACTGAATTTTTTTATATCTGATAAATAAACTTCATAAGTGAATTACATATTCAAAAGAATTATATAAAAATATTAAGTTGTTTGTTTACTATCTAATCATGCTGAATTTTCCCTGTTCAGGCATAAAACACTAAAAAGAAAATAATTTCCCA
Organism: Arctocebus calabarensis; assembly: GCA_963573935.1. Taxonomy (NCBI): domain Eukaryota; kingdom Metazoa; phylum Chordata; class Mammalia; order Primates; family Lorisidae; genus Arctocebus; species Arctocebus calabarensis. The sequence continues at coordinate 906 of CAUYON010166929.1, forward strand.
CTCCAAGTATAAATTCTCAATTAATGTTACATGTCATTATTGGAATTAGAGATAAAACAGAAGTGGAATCTATTACCTTTCTGACGCCAGAATTTAACAATCTCATGTTATTTTTGCTAAAATACTTGTCCAGGTAAAATATATTACAGCAAGATAAATATTTCCTCTGTAAAAGTGACACCATCAGAGCTGCCTAGAAAGTAACCAGGCAGTGCCTAGTAAACAAAGATTAAATCACATGTGGTGGTTAATTTTATCATGGCTGAGCCATGATGCCCAGATATTTGGCAAAACATTATTTTGGATGTTTCCGGAGGGTGTTTCTGGCTCTCTCTAATGTGGGTGGGCCTCATCCCATCAGTTAAAGGTCTGAAGAGAGCAAAAGGCTGCCTCCACCCAGTAAGGGGCAATCTACCAGCAGATGGCCTTCAGAAATGCAACTTCAGCTCTTCCTGGGTCTCCAGCCTGTCTCCCTCAACAGATTTTGGATGTGGCAAACCTCCACAATCATGTAAGCCAATTCCTGAAAATAAATCTCTCCAGATAGATAGAGATAGATAGAAAGACAGACAGACACGCACATCCTATTGGCTCTGTTTCTCTAAAGAACTCTGACTAATCTATTGTGCAATTAATCATTCAGCAAACTGTAAGTCAACACCAGCCAGGTGCCATTTACTGTGTTAGTTGCTGACAACACAAAGATGAGAGACCGAACCCCTGCCACCAAGAAGCCCATAAGTTGAGTGAGGAAACAGGTCAATAAGTGGGTAGAGGGAAGTGTTATAGGGCCAACCCTTGTAGCAACAGAGACCCTAAGAAGGAGTGGTCAGCTTGGAAGGTGGGAGTGAAGAGAGCTGCCTAGAGAAAAACACAGCTGCATTGATCTTCTTAGGCTTACTTTGGTGAAAGGAGTAGGCAGCAGTGGTCTGCAATTCCCAGAACCCCTGCCTGGGGCCCTAGCTGAAGCTGCCCTCCTTTCTGCCTGTGGCCTGACAGTTGCACAAGGGCACTGTGTAAGATGACATTGGGGCCCATCTGCTGGGCCGAGTTTATCAGATAAGAGCACTTTTGATAAATAACATCTAAGAGCAAAATGAAAAAATCACACCCTTCTTTCTTTTTTACTGATCTTTCAAAATTAGTAACTACCATATCCTCATATTTATATGAGCCATGATGATATCAGCTAATAGTATATTGATAGAATATTTTCAAATTTCACTTAGCAAACACATAATGTACATTTAGAAATTGTCACTGAAACAATTCATTAAATTTTTTGAACAGAAACAAATGGTATGCCTTTTCGTTATTTATTTATGTATGTACTTAAGGTTTGAAATGAAAGAAAAAAAATGGTATTAACCACTTTTCTTTTACCATAGTGCTCTATCTGTATACCATGCAGGATGTAAAATATACTTATGGTTCTGTGCTTTCATAGATTATGAGTTGGAGATCTTGTATTATTATTAAAAAAAAATGCACAAGAATGTGAACGAATCTCTACAATTAATGAAAAAACAATTTTGCCTAAAAAAATTCTGTCTTTAGTACCTAAAACTAAAATATTTCCCCACATCAAGATCGGATTCATTAAAGTCAACCTGGGATTTGACAGGAGTATAAGAAATTGGAGACATCTAAAATGAAGTGAGGCCAATACCATTAAAACTGATGGTTTTTTTCAAACAACAACAACAACAAAAATATTTGGAAAACAGGAAACATAAGCTGTTTGAAAGCAAGATTTGATGCTGAATTTAGATGTAAATTCTTTCCAACACATAAAGCAAATGAGAATTAAAATATTCCCTGAGCAGTCCTCTGAGAGTCACAAGTGGAACAAGGCTGGAAAAAAGCATACAAGCCCAAACCAAGCCTTCCAGCAAATATAGAATAAATCACAGATGAAATAAAATACCTATTTTCCAGCCATTTGGTTCCTATCTCCAACAAAAAAGACAGCTCTATATATCCCAAAAGCCCAGCCAGCAGCAGGACATGTGGTGCCCAGGCTCTTCCAGGCCCAGAGCATCCTTCATTAGACCTGGTCCTCTCCATCCAGTTAGAATGCAAAATGCACTGAGCATTTGTTTTGCTAATAGACATGACTTGGTTGAGGAGTTCAAACTCTGAAATAGAACTAGGCAGGCACTGGAGAAGCAATCACTCGCTCCAGGTAGGCGCATGCATGCTGTCATTATTACAGTGATTTCTCTCCTATTAGTAAGACATTGTGCATATGTGTGTGTGTGTAAAATGATTTAGCTTTACTCAAAATAAGATTTTGTTACAATGCTCCAAAATGGATTCATACTCATTTATAACACTAAAAACAAGAAAAAAAATATTTTACAGCCTTGTAATCAGCCCAAAAGGATAATAACACCAAATACGTGTACTATGTTCAGATTTAAAACTTTTAACAATGTAGATACTTTGAGAATCTTCATTTTCTTTAATTTATTTTTGGTTAGCTTTAAGATAATAATATCTATTTTTGGCTGGGCACCTGTGGCTCAAGTGGCTAAGGTGCTAGCCACGTACACCTGAGCTGGTGGGTTTGAATCCAGCCTGGGACCGCCAAACAACAATGAAGGCTGCAACCAAAAAAAAAAAACAATGGCTGGGCTTTGCGACAGGCACCTGGAGTCCCAGCTACTTAGGAGGCAGAGGCAGGAGACTCGCTTGAGCCCAGGAATTGGAGGTTGCTGTGAGCTGTGATGTCACAGTACTCTATCCAGGGTGACAGCTTGAGGCTCTGTCTCAAAAAAAAAAAAAAAAAGATAATATCTATTTTTTAAAGCACACATATGAAACATCTACCTTAATCCAGGTATTTGCTAGATTTTATTGTCTCCAGACCAAACACTCCATAAAGACAAGTGCTCGGCTAAATCTACAGATCTAGCCCCCAGCAGGGTGCTCAGAGAACAGAGTTGTCTGAATAATGGGTCAATAATTGTGTTATTACATTTTATACTCACAGTTCCTTGGGATGGGTATTCTTACTACATTTTATAGAGAAACAAGTTCAAAACAGTTAATTAATAATTACTTATCCAATGACATACAGCTAATCAGTGTCACATGTGACATGACTGTCTTTACTCAAAATGCCAACCCCCAAGTGAGACCAGATTCCCCAGGATCCTCACATTGTTAGTCCTCAATATAATGCAATACTCACCTTGATAGAAATTAACATCAAGGACAGATCTTCATCTCTGATAGTGGTCACTATCACAGATGTCTATTGCATTTTATGAATATCTTCAGGAGAAAAGTTGGTGTCCTTCACCATCATTCCTGCTATCTCTGAAAAACAGTGTGTTTTTCACCCGCTGAGGCTTAGTTAACATAAAGTTTAAGCCCAGAAATGAGCAAGATAAGATCCCTACTGGGAATTTTTCTGACCTCTTTTAATACCTAAAAACATTTGGGAGAAAATTAAAGAGGCAGCAAGAAAAAGAACCTTAGCAGGAAAAACAATGCTCAAAAAAAAATCTGAAAAAAAGTACAACTAGAACAAAAAGATGAACAAAGCTGGAGAAATCATACTACTTCATTTCAAAATATACTACAAAGCAATAGTAACCAAAACAGCATATATGGTACTAGCATTAAAACAGTCAGACCACTGGAACAAAATAGAACCCAGAAGTGAATCCATGCATTCATGGTTCAATGATTTTCAAATGTGCCAAGAACATACAATGGGGGGAAAAGTCTCTTTAATAAATGGTGTTGGGACAACTAGATATCCACATGCAGAAGAATGGAATTAAACTAATTAGATATTTACTTCACATTATATACAAAAATCAACTCAAAATTGATTAAATGCTTAAACATAAGACATGCAACTGTAACACTGTTAGAAAAAACATAAAAGGAGAAACTATTAATATATTACAATAATCTGGCAATGATTTTCTAATATGACCCTTAAAACACAGGAAACAAAACAAAAAATAGGCAGATTGGATTACCAAACTAAAAAGCTTCTGCACAATAAGGGGACAAGCCACAGAATGAGAGAAAGTATTTACAAGTCATATATCTGATAAGGGCTTAATCTCCAAAATGTCTAAGGAACTCAAACAACTCAATAACAAGAAAACAAATATTCCAACTGAAAAATAGGCAAAGGATCTGAATAAACATTTCTCAAGGGCAAACATGCAAATATCTACCAGATAAATAAAAACATGCTTAACTTCACTAATCACTTAGGGAAGTGTAAATTCAACCACAGTGCAATATCACCTAATGCCTGTTAGAATGGCTATTATCAAATAGATGAAAGATCATAAGAGTTGCAGTTGATGTGGAGAAAAAGGAATCTTTGCACACTGCTGGTGGAAATGTAAATTAGTACAACATCATGGAAAGTAGTATGGAGGTTTCAAAAAAATAACCATAGAATTACAATACGATACAGCAATTCTACTACTGAGTATACATCCAAAGAAAATGAAATCAGTATGCCAAAGAGAAATCTGCACTCCCATGTTTATCGCAGCACTGTTCACAACAGCCAAGATATGTAATCAACCTAGTGTCCATTGTTGTAGCCCATATATCCTATGGTTAGGAGGAGTGAGAGTTATAAGAAATACTTGCATAGCTCAGTAATGGAACACCTGGGTGGAAAGGGCATAGAGAAGGATTTAACTCTCTTAACAAGCATGAGAGCTCGTGAGATGAGAGCAGTGATGAATTGGCAGTCTCTACACCTGTGGTGTTGAGAAGCATGAGATTAACCTTATATTAGGCTGGAGGAGAAGGCAGTCAAGGAGCATGCGCCTTCTATCATGAACCCGCTTACTCTGACTCTGTCTCCTCTCCTGCCTGCAGAACGCCAGCACAGCATCTCTCTGCTGAAGATCACTAAGCTCTGCCAAAGACTAAGATCTGTCTTTCTACGAAGACTGCTTTACTCTCTCTCAAGACTCACACTCTCTTTCTCTCCAGCTAAAGTAGATAGCCCTCAGGCACCTAAGAGAAACTGAACCTGAGCAAGGTAACTTAGCGGTCTGCGTCCGGAACCTAGTTAAGCCGAACCTGAGACCTGGACAGTCCTGGGCCCTGGCAAGAAGTGTCAGAAGTGACATATGACAGTCCATCAACAGATGAATGGTAATGTGGTAAGAAAATGTGGTATATATGTATAAACAATGGAATACTACTCAGCCTTTAAAAAGAGAGGAATTGCATCCTTTACAGCAACATGGATGAATCTAAAAGACATCATGCTAAGGAAATAAACCAGTCACAGAAAATATTACTTATATATGGAATCTAAAAAATCTGAATTCATAGAAGCAGAGAGTAGAATGATAGTTACCAGGGTCTGGGGGAAATGTCAAACAGAGGTTACAAAATTCCAGTTAGAAATGAGTTCAGGACAGTACAGCATGGTGATTATTCTTTAAAAAATACACTGAGAGCATTTTTATGCTAAGAGATTTCAAAGATTCTCACCACACCTAAAAGTGATTAACACATGATACAATATGTGCTAATTAGCTCCATGTAGCCATTCTACAATGTCTATATATTTCAAAACATTTTGTTGTACATAACTATATAAAATTTTGTCAATTTAAAAATTTTTTAAAAATTTTGAAAAGAAAAAAAAAGGCAGGTGAGAAGTAAAAGTGGGAAAGAACCAGCTGAAGCATGACATGAAATAGCCCAAGATTGTCATTGGCCAGAAGATTTTCCAGAATCAGCAGAGCTTTCCTGGTGTTGGTTAGAGAGGTGAAATTGGACCTCGGAGAGAAAAGTAACTGGATGATTGTATTTAGGGAAGTAGCATAAGATGTTCAGGTATCTGACGAGATAGCATAGCCTTCTATTTCCACAGACAGCAAAAACAAAAAAAGAAAAAGAGGAAATAAATCTATCCTGAAGCAGGAGGCAATAAGACTGCCAACAGGCAACCCTAATTTCATCAGTACCCCGGTGATTCTCAACCTGTTTGTGCTTGTCCTTCCCTGTTTTTATTTATTTTTATGGCAGAGTTTTAAAAAATCACCCAGGGGGAAAAAAGATTGGGTGACATATGTACACACACATTAAAATTAATGTGAATTGAAATTAGTTTTGTTGACAGTGTCCCAGCCAGTTTTAATGCCACACTCTGGCTGACGGGGCAGGCGGCTTTATGGGGAGGGATGCTTAAGATAACAATGTCCCAACATGTTTTTGTGCCTAAGCTACCACATCCACAGTGGGGCTTTATAGATAATGACCACCTCACCCCCATAGTAATCGCTGCGCATTTCCATTTATTCAAGGATCTGTCACCTGCCTTTCTCACAAGGTGAAACCTCCATGTACAGATTTCCTGTAGAAGTCAATTTCCCACTTTTTGAATGTGACCAGGAGGTAGCAAGGTACTCAGAAAACAGCCCAGACTGGAAGAGGGAGAACTAAACTGATTCAGAATCCGTTTTCTCTTGTCTGTATGACCCTGAACAAGCTATGGAGCCTCTTTCAGCCTCAGTCTCTTCAACTGTATAATGGGAAAATAATGCCATCCTTGTTTGGATGTAAGAATTGCAGGAGGCCGAGCATGTGTATAGAGAACACCCAGATGTTAGCTGCCTTCCCTCAGCCTTCCTCATCTCTATTAAGTCACCTGTGTGGTCACCACAGTATGGGGACTCCCACAAGCAGAGGACAGTGTCCTCAGAGATCTGAGATCTTCATTTGCCTCTTCAAAATGGACATAAAATACCTGGGTCCTACTTTGCCAATCAAGGAATGTAGGAAAAAAAAAAAATTCCTTTTTTTTTTTTAATTGTTGGAGATTCATTGAGGGTACACAGAACCAGGTTACAATGAAAGCTGTCGCTACATTCAGTGGCTCATACAAAGTGTACGTGACTCAAGAGTTAGTGATCAAAAATACTGCTCAAGTGTGAAGTCAGAGACCGACTGGCAGCACAAGCGACCCTCAGGAGGAAGCCCACTTCACAGGATCCAGCCACGATGTCCCAGGTGCTCAGCAGAAAATGAGTCAAGATGCTACTTAGGGCAGGTGCCCTTGGGAGGCTCCCCACTTCTCCTGCAGCCATCCCTGCACGCACAGGCACGTACCTTCTCACACAAAGGCAGGCAGCTTTGGTCATGACGTAGACACTGTCATTCCTCATCCTCCAGAGGTGGGTCTCAGCAGGGACTGAGTCCCATCGACTTCTCACCAGCTCATCATAAACTAGTCTTCTATCTACTACGCCCCCTCATCATGGCTGTGCCTAAAGTCAGCACCCCAGAGTGCTCGTGAGGGTGGCAAGTAACCTAGACACTCACTAAATATTTGTCAAATCTCGTTATCAGGCAAGGGCTTCACCTATTTTCTGAGGATGAGTCCCGTTCTAAATGTCAAGGACTTGCAAAGACCACCTCTGGCAGAGTAGTTGGACTTTTGCCCTCTCTTGATGAAGATTAAGTTTGACACAAAGACATAATAAGTTTACATAATCACAAAAGAGGGAGGAGGGACCTTCCCTGTATTCTGTCTGTGTGGAACACATGGCACACCCATGAGATCTCAGATTCTCTTGAAGTATTTCAAGTCTTCCTAGGGGTCTCCTACCCACAGGATGAGAATTGTTAACATAGCATACAGATAATTAAATGCACAGGGCATTGTTGCCTTCCCTGTGCATTTAAAGCAAAAATACTACGTTGTAAAATCAGTAGAAATGAACTTGACCAAAATAAGGTGGCGTCACCATCACTGCCCAGCTTCAGAAACCAAGCCGTTAACAACAGTGTTCTGGGCCCAGTGGGTAGAAATGCTACCCCGTCCTCTGTGCAATGCAAGCCACGCAAGCCTTCTCCACCGAGGGACACAGCAAGCTTTTTGAAAAAAAAATAAATATAGTAAATTATCGGTAGATTCACAGTGATGGTTACCTGACTTCAACTCAGCATCTAAACTTGGTTTCATTTTGGTGTATGTTTATCAGTGTTTCTCGGCAGCCTAATTTGGTTTAGATGTTTCTTTCTAATTTGGTTTTGGATAGCACTGTGGGACAAACATATTTTGCCAAAGGAAACAAACAATGCCAATTCCAAGGGGCTTTACGTTAGTGCCAGTGCAGTCTTTGGAATATGAGAGATGGTAAAGGAAGCTAAAAATGTGTGTCCCTTTTTCCTCACCCTTCAGTAAAAACTCCTTTTGAGATGGCTTCAGACTCTCTTCCAGCCTCACAGATCCCTGACCCAGGCCCTGCCCGTTTGTCTCCTGCATTTCCCAGCGTCACCGGACTCGCTTTCTGCTCAGTGGCCGCACAGTTCTTCTTTCATGCCCCAGTGCCCACAATAATCCCCTCCTACCCCAGGGCCTTTGCACATGCACTTCACTTTATCTAGGATGGCCTTCCTCCTGCCATTTCACCCACTTATCCTTAATAACTCATCTCAAAAGCATGTGTTCTATAGAAAGCTCTCTCTGAAATCACTACTGTAGTCAAATCCCTCCTTCCTCCCCCTTATGGCTTCTAACACCTATATTGACCACCTTCTTTGCACTTCTCATAGTTTCCACTTTCCATCTTGTGCAGGTGTTCTATTAACACACCTCCCACACTAAGCTCTAAGTTCTCAGGGCATTTGTTCACCATTATTTCCCCAGTATCTGAGAGATAGCTCAGAACACAAAAGTAATTCAATAACATGAGGTGCCTCCTTCATTTGCCGAATGACCAAATGAAATATTATTTTCTGTATTTTAAAATACTATAATAAAGGGAAAGGGGAGAAGTGATAATGAGGCATCTTGGCATTGCTGGAGGCAATGTTGTAAGATGGAGAGACAGAATTTTAAAGCAGGAAGACTAATGATGGGCATTTTTCAACTATGTGATCTTGAGAAAATGACTTAACCTCTTTCAGCCTCCATTTCCCCATCTGCAGAATTGCCATAATAACATCTACTTCCAGATATTGTTGTGAAGACTAAATAAGGTATGTAAGGAATGCAAACCGATCGGCTTCCTCGTCACTTATTATCTTCTTAGATTTTGCTTTGCAAAAGACAAAGATTGGAAGTTGATGTGACAATAACATCCTGTAAGTGTCTAGCGCTCCTCTTCTGATACACTCTCCTTCTCCTAGTAGTGGGATGGGGAGGTTTTCAATAGCAGGACACAGAAGGAGATCTCCTTTTTTCTTTTTTTTTTTTCTTAGTCTTTTTAAAATTTCAAAATATTAACTAAGAGAGTACAGCGCTTTCATTGCATGGATACCTTGTGTAAGGCTCAAGCCGGGGCTTTTGGAGGTGGCTCCTAAAGACAAACCTGCTTCAGGAGTTGGCACCACAGGTTGGGCTTCTCCCTTATTTGAAGGACACTGTGGAACAAGTGATCACCAGCAGTCATTTTTATAGATGAATCATTGTGGATTTCAACAGCACATCTTCATTTCTCTCCTTGTTTCCCTCTTTTCAAGTTAGTGTGCCATTTAGGAAAAAGCTTCAAAATAGCTTTGGAAACAACTTTAAAATAGCAGCCAGTGATTCCTTTTATTTTAAGCCCATGACCGGCTGTCAGAAGTGAGGGCAGTGGTGGCTGGGAGGAGGGGCTGTGGCTGAAGGGAGCATGAGAGAGCTGGGAACGTGCTATGTACTGAGCTGGGCACTGGTGACCCAGGGGTGATCGCCTGTGATAACACATCAGGCTGTTCTCAGATGTGTTCACTTTCCGTATCTATGTTGTGGTTCGTTTGTCTCTGGGAAAACTGTCTTGAGATTTGAAATTGACCATTCTTCTACTATGATGGCTGTGATTGAAACACAAGGATTTAGAAATCAGTTTGTGCTTTTTTCTCTCCATCTGTCCTTTCCCTTCTCTTTCCCTGCCCAACCCTTGCAGGAACACGGGGGTTCACACACACACACACACACACTCGTCACACACAAACTTCTTCCAGTCACTCAATGTGATGACCTGCGGTGGTACCCACATCGAATGCTACTTGTATACAACTCTAATACTCTGAATGTTTTTTCTGTCCTTAGAAAAAGAATTTGTTGTAAAATCTTAAGTAACTCAGTATCTCAGGCTTTTCCTCTCTCTTATGTCCGTGGGCGCATACACACACTCTCCATGCACATACAATAGCTAGAGGGGTAATGGACTGAATGTGTGTGTCTCCCTAAAAACCATATGCTGAGGCCCTAACTCCCAGTGTCAAGGTATTAGGAATAGGGCCTTTGGGAGGTGACTAGGTCTAGATGAGGTCATGAGGAGGGGCTCCCACACTGGGACTGGTACCCTTTGGGAAGGAGAGCATGGACCTCACTCCCTCTCATGTGAGCACACCCTGAGAAGGTGGCCGTATGCAAGCCAGGAAGTGAGCCCTCACCAGAACCTGACCATGCTAGCACCCTGATCTCAGAATCCCAGCCTCCAAAACTATGAGAAATAAATTCTTGTTCCCCTAGGACCACTCTTGGCACCAAAGGCATCTCCCCTTTCCTGAAATTTTCATTGACTTTCCATTTTCCTTAGAGTAAAACTGAAGTGCCTCGCCCCATGCTACAGACTTCACAAGATCTGGCTCTTGCCTCCTTCTCCAGCTCCACCCTGCAGCCTCCTCTCTGACTGTGCCTTCCTCCCCACCCACATCCCTTCTAACCCTCTCTGGCCTCGGAGCCACAGCACTCTTATTGGTTCTGTGTGGACCTTTGATCTTCCACCGATTTATACTTCCCATTCTTCCCATCTCAATACAAAATGTTCTTCCTCAACTAGGCTTCACTTAGCCACGTCTAATTGCCCATTTCATATCCCATATCCTGACCAACACTTACCACTGCGTAATATGTTCCTATTCCTCTGTTTACTCATTGGTCTGTCATGTGCCCCCTCTTGCTAGGATGTGGGCTCTGGGAAGTCAGGGCTCTCCTGCCTTTCTCCATCCAACAATGTGCCTGGCTCATGATAGGTACATAGTTGAAGTGAATGAGGGAAGGGCTGAACATCAAGCCCTATTTTATTCTTATCTCTGATTGTTCTTTGTAACAAAGTCCCCATCCCATGCCCAGTTCTAATCAAATGCTTTCTTTCCAGATCTCTGCCGTAAAATATCTACCATTTGGCCTACCTTCCTCAAGCCAAGTCCTGGCCTTATTCTTCCACCCTTATGAGGAAATGCAACCCTGTTTTACCCCAAGTAGCCTTCTGTCCACAGCCTGTCCTCCAGGGAGCTAAATCAGCCTGGACTGACATACACAGACCATTCCCTTGCTTCCTGCACCTCATCCCACCCACCCCAGCACTACAGCTTCCCAGAACCCGGCACATTCCTGTGCCTCCACCTGCCCCCACACTGCCCATAGCAGGCCCCACCCACCTGCCTGCATGCTCCCACAGCCCAGCCCAGAGGGTGTGGTCAGCAGCTTGGTCTGTTCCCCCTTCACTGCCCTTATTCAAGCCCTATCATGTTTTCTGGACTATGGTAATAACCATCGTATAGGCCTGATTTTTTTCTTTTTCTCCACTGCTTCCCAACTAATCACGGTATTACTTTCAAAACTAAAAAAAAAAAAAAGGGCAAGAAAACATTTAGTGAATAATGTTGTGCAATGTACACATACTATTAAACAAAGATGCTCCAAAACATGTTGTGCAATGTACATATACTCAAAGATGCTCCAAAACATGGCCTCTCACTCCTCTGGGACTCACAGTCCAGTGGAGAGATGGACAGCATCTGTTTAGCAAGTGTAATGTGGTGAGAACCAAAGGAAGGGACGAAAGCTCTGCCCACATATGTGATAAAAACAGAGGCGAGAAAGCCAGAGACCCACAGGGTAGCTCAGAGAATAGAAGGACAACATATTAGACCACGAGCCCTAGCATGGCCAGAACCATGACTTCCGTGGACACGGAAACACAAGAAGAATTCCTCCCTCAAAGTGCATGCTCAGGCCAGGCACGGTAGCTCAGGCCTGGGGTCCTAGCACTCTGGGAGGCTGAGGTGGATTGCCTGAGCAAGAGTGAGACCTTGTCTCTACAAATAAAACGAGCCAGGCCTCCTCCCTATAGGTGGGGGCACCTATAGTCCCAGCTACTCGGGAGGCTGAGGCAAGAGGATCATGTGGGCCCAAACTGGTTAGTGTATGACCAAAACCCAGATCTGCCTCCCAGCCCAGGGCTTTTTCAGTATACTGAGTGGTTAACCTCAGTCTTCTCTTTTTGAGCGAATGAGCCCAATTTCTCTTATCTTTCCTTCCTCTGTCATTTTTATATCTCTTTACATATATTCCATCATAGAAGAACAGGTTATGCAATTCTTGGCATGAAAAATAAACTCTTACCACATTCAAAAAGTTGATTATGAAAATACAGGGCATGATGCTTTTATTTAGATTGCTGCTTTGTATTTAACTAATAAGTATGAAATAAATACGACCCCATATGGTGTCATCTAGCTGGAAAGAATGCTGAGACACTTTGATGTTTTCCCATCAACTTTTCTCATTTTGACAGGGTGTCATGAAATAAAACATGGCATTTTTCCACAAAAGAGTTCTACATCTCTACAATACGCTATATAATCTACACATTGTGAGGTTTCAAAGTACACACATAAACACACCTGCGTGTTGTTTATGTGTATTGCAGTAAGATACATATAACATAAAATTCGCCATTTTAACCATTTTTCAAGTGTACAATTCACTGTCATTAAACACTTTGACAATGTCAGGCAATCAACACCACCATCCATCTCCAGAACATTTTCATCATCCAGGGGTGTCCAACCTTTTTCCTTCTCTGCCAAAAATTGGAAGATTAAAAATTGCCACACATTAAATATACAAAAAACTAATGAAAGCTGATAAGCAAAACAAGCAAACAAAAAATCCCTGGATCCCTGCATACTTTTCTCCATAAGCAAAATATACATAAGCAAAATAGTCCTCAAATAATCAGCATTTGCCCGCAGGCCACAGGTTAAACACCCCTGCTACCTAAACAGAAACTACACGCACTTAACAGTAATCTCGCATCCATCCTCCTTCCACCTTCCAGAAACTACCATTCTACTTCCTGTCTCTATGAATCTGACTACCCTAGCTACCTCAGATAATTTTTGTCCTTCTCTATCTGGATTATTTTATTTAGCATTTTTTTTTTCAAATTATATCCAGGTTGAAGAATATTCTTTTTTTTTTTTTTTTTTTTTAGACAGAGCCTCAAGCCGTCACCCTGGATAGAGTGCTGTGGCATCACAGCTCACAGCAACCTCAAACTCCTGGGCTCAATTGAGTCTCTTGCCTCTGCCTCCCAAGCAGCTGGGACTACAAGCGCCCAACACAACGCCCGGCCATTTTTTGGTTGCAGCTGTCATTGTTGTTTGGGGGCCCGGGCTGGATTCGAATCCACCAGCTCAGATGTATGTGGCTGGCGCTGAGCCTTTTTTTTTTTTTTTTTTCTTTTTTGAGACAGAGTCTCAAGCTATCACCCTTGGTAGAGTGCTGTGGCGTCACAGCTCACAGCAACCTCAAACTCTCTAGCTTAGGCGATTCTCTTGCCTCAGCCTCCCGAGTAGCTGAGACTACAGCAGGCACCTGCCACAATGCTGGCTATTTTTGTTGTTGTAGTTGTCATTGTTGTTTAGCAGTGCTGAGCCAGGCTTGAACCCGCCAATCCTAGTGTATGTGGCTGGTGCCCTATTCACTGAGCTATGGGCGCCGACCCATATTCTTTCCTTTTTAAAGCTGAATAATATGCCATTTCGTGGATGTCTTCCATGAACTGTTTCTACCTTTCGGCTCTTGCGAAGGGTGCTGCTGTGAACTTTGCAGTGCAAGTGTCTGTTTCTGCCCCAAATTCCAATTCCTTTGACATATACCCAGAGGGGGAATTGCTGGATCATAACGGTAATTCTACATGTAACTTGTTGAGGAGGTGTGACTACTTTCCAGCGGGGCAGCACCATTTTACGTTCCCACCAGCAACACATGAGGGACCCAATTTCTCCACATCCTTGGCAATGATGTTCATTTTCCACTGTTGTTGCTGTTTTAATAGTAACCATCCTCATGGGTGTGAAGTGGTGTTTCATGGTGGTTTTTATTGCCTCTATATGTGTATGTAGGGGGTGGAGATGGAGAGAAACAGGGCAGCTGACTCTCTCGGGGCTGGAAATGACCTCTATCATTAGATCTTGCCCTGTTCTCTAAGGAAGGCCAAGATATCAGTCCCCAGAGAGAGACTAGAACTCTTGATCTCAGCCCAGATGCCGTGAGCAAGTTCACAAGAGTTTACAGAAGCATATTAGGTTGAGAAGCTAGCTTCTTCCTTTGTCTTTCAAAACTCCCTTCCCAAAACCTTGAAAGGGGGAGAGGGAGCAGGGCAGAGGAAGCACACCAGAGCTTCCCATGCCCAAGAATAGGCCCAGGTATCTATGTTATGGGAAGGGGCTGTGCTCCTCTCACCACAGCAAACTGTATGGCAGTCAGGGTCCAGGCCAGACTCAAAGATAAAATTGGATGCTAAAAAAAGGGAGAAATGCAGCATCCGGGTAAGGTTACCGGGGAGGTCACAACCTCAGAGATTAGAATCTGGAGAGAAAAGAAGGCAAAATAACAGGAAACAAAGTCAAAAAATTGGAAGGCCTCATCTGGGCTTCTATATTGGGATCTGTTATACAGGAAATCAGAAGCAGAGACAAATTGAGGAGGCAATAGGGTTCAAGGCCACTGTCTGAGCCCCGTTAAGTGCGGAGCAGCAGATGGGCAGCCTGACGCTGGGGTCCCCACAGCCCCGGCTATGCTCAGAGCTGTGCCTTCTCCCACAGGCCTAGCCAAGCAGCCCCTCCCAGAGGACGATACTACCTTCAAGGTCTTTCCAACTAGCCACCGGGAAAACTAAAACATTTATTTATTTGCCATTTCTTCAGTGAGATGAGCAGAGCAAACAGAAAAGTTAGAGCTTTCAACCCCAAATGGATCTTCCCCTCCCCTCAAACTAACAGGAGAAAAAAAAACAAAACTAAGACTGGTTGTAGAAGGCAGCAGACCCTGGAGATACAGTAGTGGAGAATTTGGAAGGATTACGTGGTAGCTGAGGTTCTCATTTGGTTCCCAAGATCCTTGCCTCCCGATGTGCATGGCTGTATCTGTATTATCCCCTCCCCTGGAGGATGAGGAAAACTGAACACGAGGGATATCACCCCTCCCCCCGAAAAAGGTTATCCTGGGTGGGCCAGACCTAATCAGAGGCAGTGTCAGAGAGTCTTTGCTTCTTTGTTTGTTTGTTTGCTTTTGCAGTTTTTAGCCAGGGCTGGGTTATGAACCCACCACCTCTGGCATATGGGGCTGGCACGCTACTCCTTGAGCCACAGGCATCGCTGTCAGAGAGAGATTTGCCTGCTGGCCTGAAGAAGATGAACACCGGTGCCGGGACTGCCCATGGGGGCCTCATGACAAGGAACTCCAGGTTACAGGCAACCTCTGGGACCTGCGAGCATTCCCAGCCTTGGAATGTGCTTGCGTGGGGAGCTTCAGATCAGATGATAGCCTCAGCTGATCCTTCAATATCCGCCTGCTGAGCAGAGGAGCCAGCTGACCTCTGGTAATAAGAACCTAATACGCCCTGCCTGATGGAGGACATAACGGTAGGTTTAAACTGAGCCTTAGGCTTCTTTGATTTGCTCTGTGATGGAGAACCATAGATCGATGTACTCATCCTAGGTCCATACATCCATACGAGACCTCAGAGAGCATGTGTCCAACCCTCAGAGAGGATTAAGTGACCTGCTCCAGGCCCCAATTAGTGGCAAATACAGTGGTGATCCCGAAACCTGCCCATATCTGGAAGTAAAAGGTACAATGGGCCAGGCATCTGGAGTATGAGAACCTGCAGGGGTTTTGTTGGAGACAGGAGGAAACTGGGGCGTCTGCAGCATTCTTTCCAGCTGTCAGAGCCCCCCAGAAGCGGTGGGCGCCATATCCCAACAAAGGCCCATCATTATGCAACTGCCCTGCTAAACAGAAGTCAGCGTGCCAAAAACCACTGGCCCCCCCAAGGACCCACAAAACAACAAACAGCAATGAAGAGACATAGAAGATGCAAGCGCTCCCCCGACAGCCAACCAAGTAGTTCCCAGCAACCCTGAGACAAAGTTAGGCGGGCATCAAACCGGCCAGGCCTTTCTCCTCTGCAGGAAGCCTGCGCCACATCGAAGGAGAAAGTCAAAACGGGGAGGGGAGGGGAGGGAGGTGCAGGCTTGCTAGGCTTTTTTTTTTTTTTCTTTTTTAGAAGCTTAGAAACAAAAGAAAATATTGCTGTTTTGTTAGTGAAGGACCTTTTGTGGAGGTGGCTGTGCATCAGTCAGGTTTGAGGGGGGCGGGTCCGCGTGTAAGCGAGTAGCCTGTCAGAGCCTCATTTTCCGGGATGTGCGTCTCCCCTCCCCGATAACACTCTAAATAACAGGTGAGTGACTCCTGGCGGGAAGGAGATTGTCTGACCTCATTGTTTGCCTTTTCCCCCCTCTTTGTTCTTCACAAATAAAGGTTTTTTAATAAACTGAAAGGTCCTCCGCTCTTGCCTGATGATAAAATGAAAGGAACCAGTGAGGTATGGTACAACGTGGCAGCAAAAAAGGAGAAGCTCATCAGAAAATAACAAAGGTGCAAGTTAAAGATAAGGCAGCTGTCAGAGATTAATCCTGCTCGCCTGATTGTTTTCTTTAATACCAAAGCCTGCAATAGCAAGCGATAAGTTTGCTGAGTAATTTGGTTTTGGGTGAGGAAATAAAATTCAGGTAGGCCCCATAATTGATTTCCCTTTCTTTAGTTTTCTAAACATTAAACAACAACAACACAAAGCCCTGCGTTGGCTACACTCTCTTTCTTCCAGCTGCACTGGCAGGGCTGTCCCCTTGACCGGTCCTGGATTCTCGACCCCTGGAGCTTCCCAAAAGGGTAGAAGCGAGAAAGGAAAGGTCCCCTCACCCCAGCGTCAGGTGTGCTTTACGTGAAATCCTTAAATTCACATCTGTCATGGATGGAATTTCAAAAACCACGTTGGAGTCCTGACCTCCAGGATCTCAGAAGGTGACCTGATTTGGAAGTAGGGGATCAAGTTAAAGTGAGGGCATGAGGGTGGGCCCTTACCCAAAGGGACTGGTGTCCTCATAGAAAGACACAGATGCACACAGACAGAATGCCACGTAGAGACGAAGGCAGAGGCCAGGGTAATGCATCAACAAACCGAGAATTGCCAAGACTGCAGAAGCTAGGGGAGAGAGAGACGTGGCTCAGCTTCTTCTCCCTGTCCACACAACCCTTCTCCTTAAAGAGGTACGTAAGTTTAGCTGAGGTCAAAAGAATGGGTCCCCTTTCCATCTGGCTGGTGTCCTTCTAAGATTGGGATACAGGCACGCAGACCACGTGAGCACAAAAGGAGAAGGCAGGCGACTGCAGGGGCCTCAGAGAAGCTGACCCCACCCACACCTTGGTCTCGGACTTAACCGCCTCCAGAACTGTGAGAAAATAAATTTCTGTTGTTTAAGGCCCCCAGTACCATGCAGCTGGTGTCACCCTGTTATGGTAGCCCTGAGAAAGTAATTCAGTGTCTGTCATAATACTTGCATGCAGCAAGTAAGCCTCACCTCCAACTTGAATGTCATATTAATTCAAGGTCTCCTCATTTTCTTCAGAACCCCCACCTTGTCAGTTTCTCACAGCTCTAAGCACACGTGAAGAAGTCAAGGGAAAGGGAGAGCTTCAGGCTGATTCCCACACCAGCTTCCATGTGTGAGATGGATGATCTGAGTGCTTCCCTCGTAAAACCCCAGTGCATTCGTGGACGTGAACGTCAGTCCCACTGTCCTCGACACATCAGCAGACTCAGCCATTTCCCCGTCCGTGTGCCCTGTGTCAGGGAGCCTGGAGCAGGAACCTGGCTGATCACAGGGTGCGCTGAGGAATGGCTGCGAGGCGGGGGCTGCCCAGAGGCCCACTTGGCAGGCGAAATGCTGTCTCCAGTGCCTCATCTCCCGCATTGACAAAATCCATTTTAGCTCTCTCAGAACAAAGCTTCATGCTCCTTAAGGTTTAATGTGCTCAGGAAAGAATCCACCCAAGTACCTTGCTGGAAATGCCAGTTCTGAGTCCATAAGTCTGGGCTGGGGCTACAGAGACTGTGGCTAACTAGCACCAGGTGTGCGTGACCACATTCTGGACTAGAAGACTGGGAAGAGTGTCCCTAACTTCACTCTCAGAGAGTGAGTTTAAGTGATCACAAAACTTCACAGATACAGATAACTCTAGGTTTGCAAAACAGTCAGCAGGGTCAGGGGGTAAACAGAAAAAAGCCATCTGTGGGGATGAGAGTGGGGGCTCTCAAGTGAGAAGGTGCGGTGTGTACATGCACACCGGGGTACATGCTCCAGGCGGCCTCAGCATCAGCAGAATCTTATTATGACAAAATGAACAGTCCCCAGGTTGCTCATCCAGCAGCTAATTTCTCATCTTATCTATTATTTGAATGAGATCTATTATTTCTCACAGGTATCACTGACATGAGATACTGAACAAATTCCCTGGAAGGCCATGCAGCCACCTTGGTCTGTCTGCTTGCTAGTTTCAAGGGTATGAACCAATGCGGCCGGGTCACCTCTCAGATGGACAGATGAGTAAAGAGCTTCTCTGCGGGTGCTCCATGTTAACATCACCTTGGAGTATGAGGGGCCGCAGGTCTACCCCTGCCATGATATTCCAAGGCAGATATTCCTTGAGGCCCAAGTGATAGGTGGTGAGGATGACCTTGGTCCATCTCCAAGATAGCTGGGTTATGATAGGGTGAAGAGCCCCAAACAGGAAGGGGGGCCCGGGTGGCAGCCACCACCCCCTCCTGCAACCTGCCCTTCTGTTCATTCCACCCCAAGAGCACCAAACTGCCACCTCCCCAAACAAAGCACAGTAATCACAAGTCTTCCAGGAGAAGGAAGGCGCACTGTTCTAGCATAACGAAGAGGATCTACCTGGGGGAATCACAGATCTTTGTGGGCATTTGGTTCAACTCTCTTTTGTTAACAATGAGGAAACTGAGGCCCAGAGTGCTGGGAAGATTTGCCCAAGGTCACTCAGCACGCAAATGGCTAAGCTTTTGGGGCCCTATAGTGATCAAGGTCGGGTGGAAAGGCAAGTGCTAGGTAAGAAGCAGTGTTGCAGGGAGACTCTTGGGAAGATGGATATACAGAAATATCCTTCTCACTCCAGAGGTTCCACTTTTCACTGGACATATAATAACATCTGAGAACCAGTTCTGAAGTAAAGACATAGAGCCAGTGAGCCCACAAGAGAGGGTCTCAGCATGGGCCAGTCATTAACACCAATGGAGAGGGGAACCCTGGGCCATACCCCAGGCAAATTGAATCTGAAACTCTGAGGCCTCATGGCCCCAATGAGCTAATTGCAAATGCAGACTCTCAGCCAGGCCAGGTGGATGGCTCGCGCCTGTAGTCCCAGCACTCGGGGAAGCCGAGGCAGGTGGATTGCTTAAGTTCAGGAGTTTGAGACTAGCCCGAGGAAGAGGGAGATCCATCTCTACTAAAAATTAGAAAAACTAGTCAGGCATTGTGGCAGGTGGGACTAGAAAAATTAGTCCCAGCTACCTTGGGAGGCTGAGGCATGAGGATCACTTAACCCAAGAGTTTGAGATTGCTGTGAGCTATGACATCATGGCACTATACCCAGGGCAACAGAGTGAGACTCTTTCAAAAGAGAGAGAGAGAAAGAAAGAAATGCAGACTCTCCGGTCCCACCCAGGCCCACCAAGTCAGAATCTGGGTGGTCCTATGCATATTAAAGTTTGAGAAGCACTGCCTGGCTATACATTGGAACCACCTAACACCCAGGCCCAAGCCCAGGTCTGATATATCAGAATCGCTGAAGGACGAGGCCTGTGTTTTTCAGAAGGGGAGGATTATGGAGAACAGAGCGGGACAGGGAACATGAGTGTGAAGTCCTCATAGTCACACTGACCTGTACTCCCATTTTGTAGAGGCCCCTGGCATATCCACGGAAAGAAAGTGGAGGTGAAAAATGGAAGCTGGGAGGCAGGCCTGGTTCTGCCTCAGCCCTGGGCTTTCACTGTTGATTGGGCCTGAAGCAGATCTCAGCTGACTCCGATGATCTGTAGGCTGATGATTTTCTTCCCACCTGGAAACAGGGCGTGAACACAGAAATGATTATTAAGTGCCAGCATACAGTGCCAGATAAGTAAGAGACAGGCTATGGCTGGCACATCTGTGTCCCCCACATTCAAGTTGAAACTTAATCCCCATGCAGTAGTATTAAGAGGCGGGAACATCAGGAGCTAATTAGATCATGGGGAATTCCCCCTCTTGAGTGGGACTAGGGCACTTTAAAAAGAGGCTTCACACTTTCTGACCTGCTGGCTCTAGAAAAAATAAAAAATGAATACAAGAGGCTTCACACAACAGTTGGCCCTTTTGTATACTGCCTTCCTCTGTGTGAGGACACAGTGACAAAGTGTCATCTCAGAAGCCAGCCCTCAGAGCACATGGAAACTGCTGGCACTTTGGGCTTGGACTTCCCAGGCTCAAGAATGGTGAGAGTTAGCCGGGCGTTGTGGTGGGCGCCTGCAGTCCCAGCTACTCGGGAGGCTGAGGCAAGAGAATTGCCTAAGCCCAAGAAGTTCTGATGCTACAGCACTCTACCAAGGGTTAATAAGTGAAACTCTGTCTCAAAAAAAAAGGGAAAAAAGGATGTTGAGAGATAAATTATGCTGTGTATAAATTATCTACTCTGAGATATTTTTGTTATAGCAAAATAAATGAACTAAGACAAGATTATGAGGGCAGCAGTGTATAATAGATCAAAACTCAAATCAAAACTTGGTTCTAATAATTTTGCCAGAATTATACAACCTGGAAAAATCATTTAACCTCTAAGCCTTAGTCTGCTCATCTGTTAAATGGAGAAAATAACAGCTAATTTATGAAGTCACTGTGACCTGTCAGATTCCGAATGTACAAAGCTCTTGACAGAGTTTCTGGTACATGTGCTCAAAAACAGTAGCTAATTCAATTTCAACTCCATGGTCATTCTGGGGAAGATTTTAAGTCTGTAGAAGACAGATGAGATGTGAACAACAACCTTCTCTATGCAGAATGAAACGCTAATGTCATGGTTTATAAATAGCTCTCCTGGCTATGGAAGACTGTTATCTCTGTCCCCTCCGGGCAAGCCTAGTTTAATCCACCGTGGTGGTTTCCTAGGAATGTAAAAAGAAGAACAATGATAAAGAATATACAAGGAGACCCAGGGAGGTATGCAAATCAAAAAGGCATTAACCGATAGGGAAAAGAGAGCAAGGAATTAGGTTGAAATTATGCGGAAGGCCCCCTAGATAAATACGAGAGTGAAAAGACAACTAATTGAAGAATGAGAGAGTTTTCTTAACCAGTGCTAGCTGAGTATAAATATAATTATCTTTGATTCATGAAGATTGCTACAATATGACTCATTTACCAAAACAGTTACTAGCAGAATTACACTTGTTACTGTGAGAAGACCACGTGGGAGTGAGGGCTGTAGTAAATACCAAATGTGTTTGGTATTTCACAATGGCACCTGGAAGGACAGTTTTCTTTCCTCCTGGGTGGTTCTCTGCAATGCTGCTGCTCTTAGCAGGGCCGTTTGCTATTATCCAGAACACAGAGACCTTCCTCTGAGACCAGGAATGCCACTGTAACTGCTCCCAGCCAGGGTCTGGGAGAGTCTTGACTTTTCGGCCCTGGGCACAACTCCATCTGAATCCAAAAAGTCTTCCTCTCTGTAAGTAAAGCCACTGCTCTGAGGCTGCTGTGCCCTTGGTTGTCACGCACCTGGAGTTGGTGTATCTTTCTTCAAAGACTACACACAAACCTAGAAACTGGAGAACGTTCCTTATTGTTTGTTAGTTGTCTGATGGCTGTGAGAGGGGGAAACTAGCATCTTTTCTAATATTTTCTCTTGAACTCAACCATGATAGGCTGGATGTTCAACCCCATAGAACAAAGCTCCTTAAATGTTCAAAACTTCAACAGTCTGTGTGTACGGTTATGGGAAGATGACTGCTAAGACAGTGAGTAGAGGGACCCTCCAGTGTAGTAGGGATCTCGGAAATATTCTAGCCCAACCTAGGGCTGGATGTGATTCTAGAGAATACATAATGTGTAAGTGATGAGGAAAGCCATGTGTTCCATAAAAATAGAATGAATGGCACAGGAAGAAATAAGATGGATTTCTTACACAGTACAAAAGCTCTGTAGGGAGAAATGTCCAGAAAAAGGCAGCGGCAAATGATTCTGCAAGTATAAGAGTAATGAAAATAAATACAGCTTACAAGCCTAATGAAGGACATTTCAGAGCAGGTTGAGACCCTAACTGATACAAATGAGGATCATTAGCTTCTCTGGGCTCTCCTGTTCAGTGTAGAATGAGAACTGTGCAAATAGAAGGAGATGACCAGGGCTATAATGGTAGAATTATAACCCCACACCAGACCTGGTCTTTTAATAAGAAGGGCCATTTTCATCCCCAGTCTGAAAGCCACTTGAGGGCCTGAAGACCATCAATATGGATGACACTTAGCTGTCCTCTTCCAAGGATAACTAATGTTTTAAGAGCCACCCACTTCTCTTCCCTCCCAACGTGCACGAGTACTTCCATAAATCCTGGAAACTAAGGATGATTTCAGATTCGATTCTCTCTCAGGATGAGATCAAGCATACTGATTATAATTTTAAAGTATCTACTCTGTGTAGGCATTGCATAGAGTATTTCACATGTATCATTTAATTTAACCCTATCCACAGAGCTGAGGGATAGATATTATCAATACCCCATTTTAAAGATAAGGGTAACTGAGGCTCAGGGAGGTTAAGCCTTGCTCAAAGTCAAATGGTAAGTGATGAGTCAGAGATTAAAGTAGAACACCTCCTTTGATAGGTTGTATTTAAGGTCAACATCTGTGAAGAGAGGACAGTAGCCATGTCAGAGAAAATAGGAAAGGAAGAATCATTCTACATAAAGAAAGGACCTGCCCCAGGGCTCAGGGACAGAAAAGAATTTGGAAGGTGTGAGGTCCTTTCCAGGTATCTATTTCTGACTAACAATCAGCCCCAGAAATGTGATTTAAGACACTCACACTCATTTGCTTGTTCATGGTTTCATAATTTGGGTGGGCATCTGAACAACTCATTTCTGTTCTATGTACTGTCAGTAGGGCAACTTATCTAGAGCTGGAAGAGTCTCTTCTGAGAGAACTTACTCCCCCGGCAGGGAAGTAGATGCTGGACATCAATGGGGAGTTCAGCCTGGGCTTACAACCAGCATGCTTGATTCTCCTTCACACAACTCCTCCACATAGCTACTTGGGCTTCCTCCAGCATGGCAGCTGAGTTCAGGGCTAAGTGGTAGAAGCTATCAGTCCATTTAATAGCAAAGCACAGAACCAGTGCTATGCTACTTCCACTATATTCTATTGGTTGACCCAGTCACAGGCCCGGCCCTGATTCAGTGGGAGGAATGACAAAAATGAGTGTGTGGTGGCATCACAATTGGCTGGAGATGGAGAAGTGAGGAAGAAAGGGGTCCTAGAACATGGTGATGGTAGAGAGATTTTGCAAGGCTTTGTTGGCCATGTGAAGGAATTTGTATTTTATTTTAAGTACAATAAGAAACATTCACTTCTTTTTACACCTTTGTTCTTAACTGTAGTAGAAAATTAAGAACAGTATTCACAGGATTTTATCTTAAGTTCCACTAAGCAAATCCACACGCACATAAGATCCATCAAATTCAGGAATTTAATGAGTATAAGGTATTAATAAACTGTCATTTTCAAATATAAGCTCCCCCAAAATATCACCTATTGCTGAGTAATCTGTGTAAGATACCCAATTTCTAAAATTCAGCAATGAAGTCAACACCTCAACAGGTACCATAGCAGGTACTTTTCACACCATCTTCACAGCAGGAAATGACTGAGTTTATTTACTTATCTACCCACCACCTTCATATACCTTATACTCTTAAACACAAAAAAGTCAACATCCCTTCCATTTATCAATTATCAGTATGGATTCAAGGAGTTTAGCTGTGCCCATAGTACTGAACCACTAGGTCCGACCTGACTTCCCAGTGTTTTAATATCTTCATGATTATATAACTGCATCTCCTGGGGCCAGTTAGAGTCATTAAGTGAGGAAAAAATAGAAGAAGAATAGCTTCCTTCCATTGCTAGGGGCTAGAACTTCTCTATATGCCAAGGGGTATAAATGTCATGACACTGAAGATAAAAATAATGCTACTAAACACATTTAAATACCTTCTGTGCTGAGGCGCTGAGCTACCAAAATAAGTGAGACACACCTCCAAGTTCTTGAGTTAGTTGCTAAATACATGGAGAGGAATTATCCATAAATAGATCTTTCTAATACAATCTAGTAAGTATAACAATAAAGGCATTCAGAGGATGCAATGATATCCCAGGAGCAGGGGATGTGCTGAACTCTGGGCAGGGTAGAATTTCTAGAGGGGATGATTTGGGACCAGAATTTAGGAGGAGAAGCTGGAACTAAAAGTATTTCAGACAGAGAAAATTGGAGGGAAAGCTCAATTGTGTGAGAAATCTAGGTAGGTGTGTGTTTGAGGCGGGGGTGCATAACAGGGAACTGTTGGAATATGTCTTTAACACAAGTTGTGGCAAGGGATGGACAGCAACGATAGGCAGGGGACAGGTGAGAGGGCTCTGTATACTGTATTAAGGATCTTAGCATTGTTCTGTAGCTGTAATGATTTTGAAAGAAGAGTTTCTTCTTTTTAATCTAGTTTCTGCTTCCATCAGGCCTTAAATCTAATGACTATTTTTATGTTAATTAATTCACTGTCTCGATTACTTGGGTTTGATTCACCTATTTTTCTTGCATCTCAAATTCCTTGGCACTCATGATGACACACTTTACTATGTCTTACATAAATTATTCTCTTAGAAATACATGTATAAAGCAAGACAATATTGGAGTAAGACTTAAAAGCAGGGAGGCCAATGAGAAGAAGTACTGACTCATTTTAAAAGAAATCATGACAGATCTGTGGCAATGTTAGTGTGGGTGAGACTATGATCCAGATCTGAAACATTTATAATGTTAAATTATCACAATTTAGCAATGAACTTGATATAAAGAGAAAAGAAGAAACTTAAGGGACTCTCAGAACTTAGAAAAATGAACAAAGAATGAAAAGAAGACACAGGGAAGACAATGAGCCTGGACTAACATGTCGGATTTGGTGGCATTTCAAATGAGAGATGGCCAGCATTTACTTAATATATGAGTTCAAAGTTGAAAGGAAACATTAAATCTAGAAAAATAGAGATATATATTCTCATCACACCAGAAATGAACAATGCATATGGTTGAGATTTTCTAGATTGCAAATAATAATGCCTATAATATGGAACTCTGGAGCTCATCAATTTTTAAGAGAAGCCAGAGAATTGGTCTTAGAAGGAAAGAAAAGATAAGGAAAATGTGGTATCCCGAAGGCCCATCTCAAGATTCAACAAAGCTGGGTGACAAATTCTCCAGCGCCAGCTCTGAAGTTCTTGCTGTATCCAAGTTTGAGGTGATGCCCCTGCTCCTCCAGGGCCCCTACCAGGCTTGCAGCTCCACCTATGAAACTCCAGAGTTGTTCCTGGACCTCAAGACCCCACCAGTGAGCTCCCACCACTACTGCTGGGCTGAAAGAACCTTCCCAAGGCCCAACACTTCACTCAGTAGTAGTCATTACTGCTGGACTTGGTTTGAAAGAGTCCCCAGCAAAGGTGAACAGATACCCTAAAATGACAGAAATGGAATTCAGAATATGAATGGCAAATAATATGAACAGAATTAAAAAGGAAATTGAAAACCAACAAAAAGAAGCAAAAATAAAATATTTCATAAAATCAATGAAAAATTCACTGAAGAGTCAGAGAAGATAAGAAAAGATATAACAAAACTTAAAGAAATGAAAGAGTCATTTGGGTAATTTCAAAACACAGAAGATAGTTTGAACAACAGGTTAAACCCAGGAGAAGAAAGAATCTCTGAGCTTGAAGACAAGGCTATCAAAATAAACCAGTTGTTCAAAGAGGCAGAGAAGAGTATAAAATAGTCTCAGCAATCACTGAGAGAAGGAACTAAATGAAGTGAATTAACATTCAAATTACAGGTATACCTGAGGGAGAAGAAGAAAGAGTGAAAAGCATGAAAAACATATTTGAGACAATGATTGAGGATAACTTCCCTGGTATCACCAGAAAAGCAGACATACAGATATGAGATGAACCATAACGCTGAGAATGTTCCAAATCATCTCTGAGACATGTAGGAATCAACCTAGCCAGAGTCAAAATGAAGGAAAAATTCTACAAGCAGAAAGACGAGAGCATCAAATAACCTACATAGGAAAATCCAACAGGCTAGTTACAGAATTCTCAGAAGAAACCTTACAAGCCAGAAGTGGTTAAGGCCCCATCTTCAATCAGCTTAATCAGCTTCAACAGAACTTCCAGCCTACAATTTTTTTTCTGGTTTAGATTTTCTTTAATGTTAAGCTTATAATTGACATACAGTGAAATGCACAGATATTTAGTGTTATAGTTTGATGAATTTTGACAAATGCTTACAGTTGCATAACCCACACCCCATCATGATGCAGAACATGTCCATCAGCCTGGAAGCCTCCTTGTGCTTCTTGCCCATCATTCACTCTCCTTGCCCTATCCAGAGAAAATTCTGATTTTTTTCACGTAATTAGTTTTGCCTAATCTAGAATGGACCCATTCCCTATGAACTAATTATGTATATATGTATCTTAATTTATTTCAGCATGAACTCTTTATGTCTGGCTTCTTTTACTGAACATCATGTTTTTGAGATTCATTGTGTTAATGTGTATTAATAATTCCTTTTTTTAAATTTCAGATTAATGTGAGGGCACAAACAATTAAGTTACAACATTCGCATTTGTTAGGACAGAGTCCCTATTATAGTGTCCTGCACCCAGAAGGTGTTCCATATATCTTTACATTGTACCCATTAAGTGACAGCACACCTATCCCCCTCCTTCTTCCCCTCTTCCCCTTCCTCTTGCCTCTACCCCCCCATCTTAAATTGAATTGAGTTTTTCTCTTATATGGGTGTGTATTAGATTGTCTACTGACTTCATATTAGTATTGAATACATTAGATACTTGCTTTTCCATTCTTGTGATACTTTATTAAGAAAAATGTGTTTCACATCCACCCAGGTTAATGTAAAATCTCCATCTTTTTAATGGCTAAATGGTATTCCATGATGTACATAAATCACAGTTTATTAATTCATTCCTGGGTTGATGGGCATTTAGGCTGCTTTTACATCTTCAGCATAGAATTTTGTAGCCTGCAAAACTAAGTTTCACAGTTGATGAAGAAATTAAGTCTCTTCCAGACAAAAAAAATACTGAGAGAATTTGCCATGACCAGAAGTCAAATGTGAGTTGAGTATTACAAATTTAATACACAAGTCTTTTTCTTTCTTAAAATGTACATACATTTTTTGGCACCCTTTGTATATGAACCTGACACAGGATATCCCACATATATAAAATAAATTCTCCTAGAACTGGTTAAAGAAAATAGCACCAGTGTAATTGCTGTGGACCTCAATGTCCCACTGTCAGAGTTCAATAAATCACCAAAACAGAAAACAAAGAAACAATGGCTTTAAACCAAACTTTAAATCAAATGGTCTTAACAAAAATTTATAAGAAATTCTGCCAAAAAAACTAAAGAATATACATTCTTCTCACATTCTTTAGGATTGATCATATCTTAGGTGACAAAACAGGTCTCAACAAATTCAAAAAAATCAAAATCATTTCATGAACCTTCTCAACTGTAACAAAACTAGAAATCAATCACAAGAAAAATAGTCAAACCTACACAAAGCCATGAAAATTAAGCAACCTGCTGCTGAACAATTATTGGGTCAAGAATGAAATTGAGATGAAAATCAAAAAATTCTTTGAACTGAATGACAAAGAGGACACAAACTATCAAACTATGAAAACAGCAAAAGCATTCTTCAAGGGAAAATTTATAACCAGGATCCAGAGCAAGATGGCGGCCAAGTAATAGCTTCCTTGCTACTGGGCACGGTGAGACTGGGGAGAGAAGACTTCAGGCATCTCTGGCTATGGTGGGATCTGCCCAGAAACATCCCTTTGGGGACACAGGGATACAGTGTGAAACTTCTCGACCCCATGAGGAAGGCAAAAGCAGTGGAGAACTGGCAAGTGGTTGCGTGTGTTTGTTAGGTCTAATCCTGCCAGCAGCTGTAAAGTACAGCAGCAGTGAAATTGCAAACTGGAAAGGCCTTGTCTGTGAGCTGTTTGTGTTTTTTTGAACTTGTCACTCAGTTGAACTACCTTGGGAGAACTTGGGCAAGAGTGCAGAGGTCTTTGAGTGTTGTCTAGGTCCCCAGACTGAGCCACCGAGCCAGACAGAGCTACCAATGTTTGGTTGTGGGCCGTGTGGAGCCATTGTGGGAGAACTGCCCCAGCAAACTCCATCCTCAGGGTTGCAGAACAAGCATTGGGTGGGAGAAAGTAATCTAGTGACTGAGCAGCCTAAAGGTGGAGACTGAGACACCTTGCAGCCTTAGCCCTCAGGGGCATAGAGTGAGACTGGTTTTGACACACTGGGTCAGTGGATAGCCACTTAAGGAGTGATCCCAGTGACAAGTGCTTTCTGGGGAAAGTTTCTGCTTAGCCCAGGTTAGCAATTTAAAGTGCTTTCTAAGCGTGCTGAGGAGGATTTAGGCTCTCCACCCTACAAAGTTTGAGAAATCATTAGAGGCCTCTAGTCTCCATTTCATACAGCCATTTCAGCATTGTGATTAACATATCATACCCCAGAAGATCACCTGTTGCCCAGACAATATTCACCCAGATATATATATATACTGCTTTGTTTTTGATTTTGTTTTGTTTTGTTTGTCTTTTGTTTTTAATTTCAACATTTTTCCTATAGATTTCTTTTCTTTTTTTTCCTGTCTTTTATTCCTTCATTTTGCTAGTTTAAATATAATTTTCCATTGTTGCCTTTTTCAATAATTAGAACTGCACTGTTGCTAGTGTTCCTACCCCTATTATTTGGTTTTTACACCAATTTTATCCCATAAAGTTTTCGGTTTGCTTGATTTGGTTTGATTTATTGCATTTTTGTCTTTCCTCTCTACTTGGTGGAGGTGGGGTACTGTGTCCAAACAGGCTGGCAAAAAGCTGCTGACCTAACCACCCAACCTGGCACCCCCAGAGGTTGGGGGTTTTTAAGGTTGGGTCAAGGTACCCTACTGTACCCCTATATTGCTCTTGTCCCCCTCTTTGTGTGGCTCTCTTCTTTTTCTCAATAGTCACTTCTACTCACCCCCTCTTCTTTCTCATTTTTCTCTTCTTTTTTTTCCCTTTCTTTCTTTCTTTCTTTTTTCCCTTCTTCTTCTTTAATCTTATCCTTCTGGTCCTACACCAAAAGGACTCATCAAAACCATAGTCCAGAGGCACAGCAACTTAAAGAGCAGGAGGAAGTAAAAGGAAAATGAGGGTAAGGAAACAGATAAGAGAAATTACTCATGAGGAAGAATCTGCAGAAAACTCCTGGCATCTTGAAAAACCAGTCCAGAGCAACCCCCTCCCCCCAAGAGACTATGAGGTAGCTACTACAGAGAATTCCACCTATAAGGAAATGTTAGAAATGACAGAAAGGGAATTTAGAATACAGATGATAAAAAGAATCAAGGAAATGAAGGAAACTGCTGATAAAGTGGAAAATAACCAAAAGGAAATCCAAAAACAGAATCTATTAAGAGATGAACGATATGAAGAATATAAAAATGATATAGCAGAGCTGAAGGAACTGAAGCAGTCAATTAGGGAACTTAAAGATGCAATAGAAAGGATCAACAACAGATTAGCCCATGCAGAAGAAAGAATCTCAGGGGTAGAGGACAAAGCTCTTGAGATAACTCAGAGAGTTAAAGAGGCAAAAAACAAGAGAGAGAAAGCAGAATGTTCACTGACAGAATTATGGGACTCTATGAAGCTTTCATACGAGTTAAAGGTATCCCAGAAGAGGAAGAAGAATGCCCCAGGGGAATGGAAGCCATACTACAGAATATTTTAAATGAAAAATTCCCAAATATCACCAAAGATTCTGACACTCTCATTTCAGAGGGATATCTGACCCCAGGTTGCCTCAACTCTAACTGAGCTCCCCCAAAACACATTATGACGAACCTGTCCAAAGTCAAGACAAAAAAAAAAAAAGATTCTTCAAGCTGTCAGGAGTAAGTGCTAATTGACTTAGAAGGGCAAATCCATCAGGGTGACTGCAGACTTCTCGAATGAAACTTTCCAAGCAAGAAGACAATGGTCATCTACCTTTAATCTACTTAAACAGAACAATTTGCAGCCCAGAATTCTATATCCTACTAAACTAAGCTTTAAAATTAATGGAGAAATCTAATAATTTACTGATAAACAAACATTGAGGAAATTCGTCACAACAAGACCAGATCTGCAGGAAATACTTCAACCTGTTCTACACACTGATCATCAAAATGGATCAACAGCAAAATAAGAGCTCAGAAATTAAAGGATAGAACCTAACTTCCACACTGATGCAAAAGATACAACTAAGCAATGGACTCTCACAAAATAAGATAAACAGAACACTACCACACTTATCAATTATCTCAATAAATGTTAATGGCTTGAATTCCCCACTGAAGAGGCATAGATTGGCTGATCGGATTAAAAAATACAAGCCCTCCATTTTCTGTCTTCAGGAAATACACCTAGCTTCAAAAGACAAATTAAAACTCCGAGTTAAGGGTTGGAAGACAATTTTTTAGGCAAACGGAATTCAGAAGAAAAGAGGAGTTGCAATCTTATTTTCAGATACATGTGGATTTAAAGCGACTAAAGTCAAAAAAGACAAAGATGGTCACTTTATATTGGTCAAGGGAAAAATACAGCAAGAAGACGTTTCAATT
>CAUYON010166933.1:0-17171 GCA_963573935.1 Arctocebus calabarensis
AAAAAAAAAAAAAAAAAGCTAATGTGATTCAATTAAGAGAACTAAAAGTTAGACTCTCAGAGGAAAATGTCCTTTAGATTTTTTCGTAAGTTTTCTGGGGCATGCCTTTTAGTAACTCTTTCATACGGAGTGCAGAAGAGGTAAGCATTTGGTAGTTCTTACATATTTAAAAACCTAGTAATTTCACCTTTACATTTGATTGACAGGTAGTGGTTGAATTTACAATCATTAGGTCTTAATGATCTCATCAGGGTGTACACACTATAATATTATCTTAACTGTTTCATTAATTACATCACTTATATCAGATTATCGTAGAATTCAAGGGAAATAAGTAATCAGACAAATAAGTCATAAAAGATCTATTTAAATGTCTTGCTAATGATAGCTCACATGTGCCAGGGACCATGTTAAACCTTTTGCATTCATTTTCTCACTGATTTCTTTCAACTATACTGTGAGATCTGTACTGTTATCATTCCCATTTTAATTATGAGGGAACAGAGGCTCAAGGAAATTAAGTAATTTGATCAAAACCTCATAGCTAGTAAGGAGTGGAGTCCTGCCCTGTACTGAGCTTGCCTGATTCAAAAATCCCATGTTCTAAACATGACACTAAGAACGTGAGCTATTCACCACCCTTATCATCTCAGGTTCATCTTTTCAACCATCTTCTGTCATCTGGCTTAGCCATGTAATTAAAAATAAGGTGGGAAGGGGAAAACATCTTGCAAAAGATGCTTCATAGCTTAGCTTGACCAATTCATTTCTGGGAGTTTGACCAAGTCATCTCTCCAATTTGAAGGAAACAAAGGAAATGGGCTAGGGATTTCTTATGAAATCACTATCCTTTCAGATACATATGGTAATAATGATTCCCATCAGCATGTCAAGGACTATGAAGTATTGAAGCTCTTTTCCCCTTCTGTGGCAGAGATAGGCTTGCCTCGATTTTCTGAAATGTTTTGAACCCATCTCCTTGGTCATACTGATGACATTTAGTAAGTGGAGGGCTGAAATTGTCCAGGACTGGGGACAAGAATATCCAAACCTTGTCTCCATTCATACACTACTGTGACCTAAACTCAACATACCCTGCTCATTCCCACTAAGGGCTAGCTCTAGGTTTCATATGACCCTGGCTGTTAATTACATCAAGGGTGAACTCATGACCTAGAGGCACCAATTCATTGATTAAAAACAAAACTGATTAGATGGTATTTTACCACGCTGATCAGATGGTAAGTTTTTTTTTTTTTTTTAACTAAGAATCAGATAGAAGGTTGTAGAAGGTCCATGACAACTACTGAGGCTGCACGAGGCTACTGGAGATTCCTTGTTCTTTTCCTCCTGTCACTTGCTTATTTCTTGCTACTTCTTATTGATACAGGGCTGGTGGCCCCCCAGCCAGCTGGGCTGAGCTGAGCTGAGGAGAGGACCTGCGGCCTCTGCCCTGGGGTGTTGGTACTGTGGCAGGCAGGAACCTGTGGGCTGGGGGGTGGGCAAGGGGACCCCCTCAACACCACCCCCCACCCCCACCAGGAGGCTCCAGTAGCCAGAGGGGCCAGACAATTGCTGTGAAGACACCAGGAGCCTCAGGTCTCTCCCCTTGTACTTGTGGCTGAACAGGGATCCCTGCACCGGCCCATTTCCTAGGCCTGGTCAATTTCATGTTAAGTTTCCTAGGCCTGGGAATGAAAGGAACTGTATCCATTTATTAATGCATTCATTCACCTTGCCCCAGGAAGGTACTGTATCCATTCATTCAACCAAGTCCTGGCCTAATGTAACTGCAAAGGACCCATGCGACTAAATATACCCCTAGACAAAGAACTGAGAGAGAAGGAGAGACAGAGAAAGAGAGCGCCTTTTTTCCTCCGACTTGGGCTGCTTCTCTCTGCCAGGAGCTTTTGTGTTTTGTATTCTTTTCTGTAAATTAAATCCTGTCTTACTACTGATCTGTGGTGATTCTTAGAAACACCGAGACCAAGAACCTACTGAAGATGAAATTCTGATATCTTTATGTCTGTGTCCTATAATAAACCTCTTTTATCTTGATCAAATTGGAGTTTGGAGGTGGTGCCTGTGGCTCATCGAGTAGGGTGCAGGCCCCATATACCGAGGGTAGTGGGTTCAAACCCAGCCCTGGCCAAACTGCAACAAAAAATAGCCGGGCGTTGTGGTGGGCGCCTGTGGTCCCAGCTACTTGGGAAGCTGAGGCAAGAGAATTGCCTAAGCCCAAGAGTTGGAGGTTGCTGTGAGCTGTGATGCCACAGCACTCTACTGAGGGCAACAAAGTGAGATCCTGTCTTTAAAAAAAAAAAAAATTGGAGTTTGGTTCCTTAGTATCAAACATCACCCAGGCGAAAGAGATGTTTTAAACGTTTGTTAATATCAGACCAAAAAAAAAACACCTTTGGAAATGCACAAGTGGGAAGGCTGAAGAGTATACAATGGTTTGATAATTTTATACATATGTATCAAACTTAAGTTAATTTGCTAATGAAGAATTAAGGGATTGACATCCTTCTCTTCAGCTGGGACGCAGGTTAATTTCGGTTGGTCGTATATATTTTTTTATTCGAGAGGCATGGGACACGTGGGATAAATATGAGCACTAGCATACGTCTTATAAAGAGCTAATTGTTTGTGAAAGATACTCAACCAGTGACACCACAGCCTGATGCACCCTGGCAGGTGGGTCTTCTATAACAATTTCATTAAACCATCAACACTTACACCAAAACATACTGTGACAAAACAGAGATTGTCATCTTTGACCTTGGAAGAATATGGAAACATTAACAAAAGATCAAATACTCTCTTTTTTTTTTTTTTTAACAAACAACTTTGTGAAAACCTAATCAACCTGGATACTAAATTCAAGCACAGGACTCATAAGCCAACCATTTTCTCATTAGCACTGTTGTTAATTTTTCATGCTGTATCCAATTTTCTCCATGTCTCAGACAAACCACTTACTCTAATTTATTAGCCTCGGAATTGCCAAATTACAAAGGTAAGAAAAAAATTACATGTTTCTCCTTTTCTCCAGAATTAGACTCACATCATGAGAAAGCAGAATTCTTACTCCAGGAATCATTTCTTCCAGTCCTTTAAAGTGGTATTTTATCAAATTTCTGGCCTCTGGAATGTTGGCAGACGTCACCCACAGTAGAACATAATATACTGTTTTGGGTCTTTGTAAAAGCCATTTTGCATTTATGTTAAGAATTATGCTATCAGAAGCTTAACCTATTTACTCATGTGTAAATGGACAATGGGTAAAGATGAGAGAAGTTTCATTTGTAATGAAGACCTCGTGTAAAGAAAAAATAAAAAAATACATTGAACTACCAGCTAAAGATTATAAATTGTGGATATCAAACTATGATCATAGACTTTAAGATATTGCTTTACACAGAACAGATGGGTAATTTTTGAAAAACTGAAAAATTTTATGTATTACAAAGATCATACACTAAAAAGTATGTATATGTTTACAGGTATGTATATTTGTACTTTTTATATATTTATACCATACACATATATGTACATATACCTGTTATACCAGCCTTACAGCAAGACAGATCTAAAACTCAGGATGGTACTGGAGAAATATTTAAAGTCTTGAGCTTGTAGTAATATCTTTAACTGTAATTAGGGATAAATATTTGTGGAGTTTTTGAATACCTTATTGGGATGAAAAGGAATACAGCCTAGAACTGGCACAAAGTTTGGGAAGTGTGCAAAGCTTTAAGATGATGGGGACTCTGGCCTGTGGGAAACACATTCCATTCTTCACCATTTGGGTGTCCATTCCAGCACCACTGTGCAGATGTCAATGTTAATAGTAGCCAGAGATTTTATAAAATTTTAAAGACTAGAGCGTGTACTCATTAACCTGTTTCGAGGCATATCATCCAAAGATTAAAAGCTTAAAAGGCTTAAAACTTTAATTTCTGAGCTTTAACAGTAGCCGGAATTCTATGGCTTATAGACATGCACTCCAACCTCCATTGTTCCAAGGTCGATTACCTCCCATTCATTTTTTCCCCCAATAAAACGGATTTATCATCAAATATCCTTCAATAAATTTACTGATATCTTTTCCTGTTTATAGACATCATGCCCCATTCCTCCCCCCCCCAAAAGTTATGAAAATAGAAGCCATGGTCTTAAAAAAAAAAAAAAAAAACCCTAGGGGATGGGATTGTGGGTTATAGCACAGTAGACAGGAAAATATACAATAGCAATGGATTTTCATACTGGTCTCATGGAAGGAAACAGGCTCATTTGCCCTGGTATCGATGCAGGACAGGGCGGCCCTACAACTGCCACCTTGGCCCTGGCAGTGCTGATGCTGTGGCGGATGGAGGAACCAGCTTGAGGAAAGGCCGGACACCTGCGCGGAAGACACTGGCGCCGTGCTGTCTCCTTCCCGTGCTCTTCTGACTGGTCAATATCATGTCAGTTTCCAGGGCCTGGGTCTTCATTGGACCCCTGGCTGTAACTGATGAAGACCCACGCCCTAAGAAGTTCCGGCAAAACAACTCCCTGAGACTATATAAACCCCGGAGCTGACTTACACGAGAAAACAGGAGAGCTTGTTCCTTTCCGAGCAGACCTCGCTAGACCTCGGAGAGGGAACAGGAGAGCTTGTTCCCCTCCAGGGTTCTCTTTGCCTAGAGGTTTGGTTTTTTTCCTCTTGTATTTCTTCTTTCTTGTAAATAAATCCTGACTTACCACCACTCTTGTAGTCTGTGGATTCCTTCTTCCAATCGCCAAGACCAAGAGCCTGAAATTCCGGTATCAGTATGGGTTAGACCACTATGCCTAAGGCTGGCTGATTATTAAGACTTTGGTTAAATATTCCCTTAGCCTAACTGTATACTCAATTTTTTTTTTTTAGACAGTCTCACTATGTCGCCCTCAGTAGAGTGCTGTGGTGTCACAGCTCACAGCAACCTCCAAATCTTGGGCTTAAGTGATGCCCTTGCCTCAGCATCCCAAGTAGCTGGGACTGCAGGTGTCCAACACAACAGCTGGCTATTTTTTGGTTGCAGTTGTCATTGTTGTTTAGCAGGCCTGGAACGGGTTTGAACCCACCAGCTTAGGTGTATGTGGCTGGCGCCCTACTCACTGAGCTACAGGCAGTACGGAGCCTCTACATTGAATCTTATGCTAAGTAGGTGTCATGGAGGTGGGTGGGCTGATACATGATAAATACTGCTTAACCTGTCCCATGGCTGTAGAGGTGCAGATTTGTGTCACTGACCTCAATCTAACTTCCCCAAGTGTAAGTCACTGGCCACCATAAATACCTGAAAATATCTGTATTGCATGTGCCCTCCCACTTCCAAAGCTCAGCCCTAAAATGAAGACTAAAACAGATTCTCTTTCACTTCTGGCAAGTAGAAGATATTTTCCAGTATACTTAGTGAATCATACATGGGGTCAATTAGAAGAATTGACAATTACCATTTTACAAACTTTTCAGATGAAAGAGGAACTACAAAAGATTTTTTAAAAGGGGATAACACATACATGCCTCCAGAGTCGCCTGTAGGTCAGCAGCAATTATTTGGGGGCTATGAAAGGAGAATGTCTCTACTGAATTGCTTTTAACCAGGGTCCAAAGTGCTAGTGATGAAAGGGTTCTTTAAATAGCTTTGAGAATGCTGAGCTTTAAAAACAGGTGATGTCCTCAGCATCCTAGCCAAGCTATTCACTGAACATCTACCAACAACTGCAGTGCTACTGGCATGGATATAAATATTCATATCAATAAATGGAATACTGCTGAATCCACACATATAGCTGAAGAGCCTGCCTATTGTCACTTCACAGGAGGTACACTATTTTTTTAAAAAAGTTCTTCTTTAAGAGTAATATCCTTATAGAACAGTCTCTTAGGTGCCATTGTGTTGCAAAAGCCTGTCACAGGTAGATTGTGATAAGGGGTCCAGCCTTCCTTGTCCCTCATAAAAGCCAGCAGACTTCCTATTAACGAAAAAGGCTACTTACCTGTTCTTTTTATTCATGGATGTCCTCACATTAGAAAAAACAAATCTATCAAAGCATAGTTTAGCGAAAGACCTCAAAAGACATGTACAAGTCACACCTGTTGGCCTGGGAAATCAAAAAGTTTCGTTCAGTTTTGTTCTTGGACTCTCTGCATTCTAGCATTCTGCTGAGTAAATTTCCATATTCTCTGAACTTAGATATATTTTATTGTTATTCTTGGGTATTAGACCCATAGATGTCTCACTTCTTTGGGAAAATGATCTATTAAATAAACATGTAAGAGAGACATACAATGCCAACTTACTCTGGTTTCTAAATCTCAGAACACCCAGATTCCATTCATAAGGCATGAAACCAACACATTGCCCCCGCTGGAGTTTGTGGTCTTATAATCAGCTCTGAATTTTTAATTTTGGTCATTCATCCCATTAGAAAACAATGCAGGAAAGTTTAATTTTGGTTATTCATCCCATTTGAAAACAATGCAGGAAAATTCTTATCCTCTGTATTTCAATTTCATTGGTACTCAGAAATATAACGAGTCCAGGGTAAGGATAAATGTTTTAACTGTACACGTCAGGCACAGTATTATTGAGGTGAACACACACATACACTTACCAGAAATGCTTTAATGCAGATGTGTGATGAGGATATTTATTTTTCTTGTTTGACCAGCACTACTTTCTGAGAACAAATTTTCTCACGTGAAATCTTCCAACTTGTATTTTTCAATGTTTATTTATTTATTTAATTTATTTTTTAATTGTTGAGGGTTCATTGAGGGTACAAGAAACCAGGTTACACTGATTGCCTTTGTTAGGTAAAGTCCCTCTTATAATTGTGTCTTATTTTTCAACGTTTTGAGATAAGAACTAGGAAGGTAAACATAGTATTCCTAATCTCGCCACAAATCCTCCATGCTACAGAAGAAAGTACTGTGTTTAATGTCCCAGAATCTCCATACCATTTGAGGCTTCAAATCTTCTAATTTCATTATTACTCTTAGCTAATGAGACAAAAACTATATGTAGTGGCCCCTTCTGTTATCTGAGAAAGCACCAGGTCCTACTCAGAGAGGCTGTACTCTGCCTTCTCTCAAGGACTATGCATTCAACAGGTAAGAACGACCTTAATGCTCCCATTTATCTTCCATTTCTGATCTATTAATCAGGATACAACTCTGAGGGAGAAGGAACTAGATGTTTTCAGCGTGGAAAGATGGGAATTTAAGAAAGTGAGATGAATTGAAAAAAAGAAGGGAAATGCCTTCATGCCTGTAATACCTTTTCTCTTCCTGGTGTGAGTTGGTGAGAGCTTATGGGAGGCCTCATTGCTTATTCAAATACCTACTCACAGCCAAAGACCATGACCCTGGTTTTTCAACCCTGTCTTCCAACCCTAATGGCCACACCCACAGGAATACACACTCTTGCATCCAGGAGTTAGAGATCACCTTGGGCACCGGGACCAGCTTCCCTGGAAAACTGGGCAAGAGGTTGCAGGGGTAGTCCAGGGCAAAGGCAGCCTTCAAAGCAAGTTCAGAGCAGCACAAAGAAAGAAGTGCTCAGGGCAGTATTTCTCCAGAGAGCTATTTCAGATTCCACATAAGAGTAACTGGTGGCCTTGGATAAATCATTCCTCTCATTTATGTGCTGAATGGGAGAAAGCAAAGTCAACAACTGATGCATGCAAAAGCATTTGGAGGTGATGGATGGAGACATTATGGTGCATTTCGTCAATGGCATGCCATTAGAGAAAACCATTTCATAGAGTAAATTAAGAAAACAAACCAGCTACGTGACACACTTGGAATTGCCACTGGCCATACCGGTTTTTCTCCTTCCGGAAAGAAGCTACATGGGATTGACATTATCAATATCATGCAGAGCCCTTCTCCTAAATTAGCTGCGTGTTCTTGTCTGAGACTTACGCCTCCCATTCCCACTTCCCCATACTGACGGCCTCTCACGGAACTGGGGAAACCTGTGCCTCGCAGACCCCCAATTTTCTTTGTTTGCTGT
Source organism: Arctocebus calabarensis (assembly GCA_963573935.1). NCBI lineage: Eukaryota > Metazoa > Chordata > Mammalia > Primates > Lorisidae > Arctocebus > Arctocebus calabarensis. Next base: position 8,049 of record CAUYON010166933.1, read on the forward strand.
CTTTTAACTATTATTTAAATCTACTATTTACCTTCACATGTCAGTACCTCTTTTTTTTTTTTTTTTTTTTTTGTAGAGACAGAGTCTCACTTTATCGCCCTGGGTAGAGTGCCGTGGCGTCACACTGCTCACAGCCACCTCCAGCTCTTGGGCTTAAGCGATTCTCTTGCCTCTGCCTCCCGAGTAGCTGGGACTACAGGCGCCCACCACAGCGCCCGGCTATTTTTTTGTTTTGCAGTTCGGCCGAGGCCGGGCTTGAACCCTCCACCTTCGGTATATGGGGCCGGCGCCCTACTCGCTGAGCCACAGGAGCCGCCCTGTACCTCATTTTTTTTAACCAAGTTTCTTGCCCTTTCATGGCAAGTAGTGGGTTATACAAATGAAGCTGCCTAGCATAACCCCTGTACAATAAATATGTATTTCATCCGTGATCAATCTTGCCGATCTTTCTCGTACACCTGGCTATTGTTTGCCAAGCACTGATTAATTCATTAAGAAAGTATTTTTTCGGACCCGAGTACCGGGAATGCTGACAGAAGGCGTGGGCGCTGACCACGGGGAAGTCACGGGCAGACAAGCAGTCAGGACGTGGTGGAGATGCAAGTGTATGTGGCTGTGCCAAAGTGCAGCGCTCTGGGTCAGGGTAGGCTTCTAGAGGACATGAGTCCTTTTGAGAGCTAAGTAACTGTTACCTAAGCTTATCACCCACTTGTGCAAGGGCATTTGGTGAGCCCAAGCAAGCCCGGGGTGTTTGGGTCCTAAGTCATCTGCTATTTCAGGAGCTTTGATTGAAAAAGCTACTACCAAGGTCATTCACTAAGGTCAAGGCAGAAACAGGCTATGAAATCACAGGCCCTTTCCCCTGGCGAGGGGGCTGTGAGAGCGTTCAGATGCACCTCATCGTAACTGTGGCTTCATAACAATCAAAGCTGATTGATGGGGAGGAGGCTCTCTGCTTGCGTGTGTTTAGTCTACCCGAGCTTTTAGTTCTACTGTGGCTGTGCTTCCTAATGGAAATTCATTTCTCTCTCTTCCCATTACCCAGGCAGAGATGCTCTTGGATATGAAAGAGGCTTTTTACCTTGAGATTTTTGTCTTGCGAGGCATCCTTAATTCAGGAAGGAAATGAGGAGGAGTTGAGAAAAACCCACCACAAATGTTTTGTCAGGTAGTTCAAAGACAGCAGGAATTTAAGGAGCTCAATTTCTTCATAGCTTGAGTTTTCAGCTCTATTACTCCGACTTAGTGAAGTTCAAGGAATTCACTTTCTCTTGTGCAGGCTACGGCTCATAGAAAATAAGGCAAGAGAAAGGATTCTTTTTGTTCTTTATTATTTTTTTTTAAGAAATTAGGGTTGATGGAATAAAAACTTCCACCCACGTCCTGCTGGTATTACCATGACAGTCGACAAATCCATCGTGAGGCAGGAATTAGCTCCATGATGCAGGTGTGGAATCTGAGGCTGAGAGAAACAAAATAGCACCTCCAAGGCTATCTGACATGTCTGATTCCAAAGCTGGGGGTCGGTACCAACACTGACATCTTCCAGAACTGACATGCACACGTCTGTCAAAACGCATGACAAAGAGCCGTCGAAGTTCTGAGGTAGAAAAGGTAAAAGCCACGCATCCGTCTCTTGTAGAGGGAGGGACTGGGTGCCCTTCAGAGCTGTAGGAGGACTGGTTGAAGGGAAAGAAAGCCCACCCTCATGGGAATCATCAGAGATCAGTTCCCGAGGTTTCTTTCCAATAATCTGGTTTCCTCACAGACTGGCCGGTTTGTTCTCTGCTACAAATTCACATAGTATGTGGCAAAAACTGACTCCTATCTTTGATTATTCATGAATGTCAAGCTGAAAAAAAAGCAGTTTGTACTCAAAATTCAGAGTCCAAATGCCAACGTGGGGCTATAGTTTTGAATTGCTGTGTGACCGCAGTGGTGCCATCGACCTCTCTGAACCTCTCCTGATGTATAGAAGCTGACTTTCTATGGGTCTCAGGAAAGGCTGGTGCTTCTCAGGAGGCTTCTGAATCAGTGTTTTTCTCTTCCGTGGAGAAAACAGGGCAGCAGAATAAAGGTAAAGGGACACACAGTCAGCAATCCTGCTACTTCACTATCAGGTAGGGGAAAAAACATTTTGGGTTAAGAAGCTAACATCTCGGCCCTAGGGCCTTTTGTGAAATCACACATTAGGCGGCACCTGTGGCTCAAAGGAGTAGGGCGCCGGTCCCATATGCAGGAGCTGGCGGGTTCAAACCCAGGCCCGGCCAAAAACTGAAAAAAAAAAAAAAAAGACTGTCCAAGCCCGGAACCCTCTCTGGGTGCAATTACTTTCGACTTCATGCCTAGCAGTGTTTTCAAATGCTTCAGCTCAGGGCCAAATCTTCAGAATAAGGCGGACCTTAATTCAGTTTTGCTTAATAATAAAACAAAAAGATCATAAAACTTTCAAGAAAGTAGACATAGGGCATGAGAAGATAGTAGGAAATCAAAATGATATATGGATGTTAACTCTGCTAGAAGGGGGTAGAGACTGGGGGACCCTGGAGCACAGCAAGTGTTTTATCTGCAATTGACAAATCCCAAATCCTCTCAGCTTCTGTTTCTCTCTACTTAAGACCTGGGTCACAGCATTTATTTACTTAAGTGATGGAGATGAGGACAGGCTTAAGGCAGGCCACCTGTCAGAACAACAGTGACCTGTTTCTTAAAGAGATCTCAGCAACATCCCCTCCCCCCAACCTTTGTAAGGCAAAAGGGGATTGTGAGAAAATATATAAAAAAAATTCACTACCTGAGCTGGAAGGAGATGGTGAGATGGAGTGGAAGACTCCAAGGGGGGAGAGACGGTGCAAGAAAAGACCAGGTCCACGGACGCCCTTTCTCTTCAGAGATTATTGGAAGGGATTTTGCAAAGTATGATATGCAAACTGGAAAGCCAGGCCTTCGTATCTGCCTCTCATAAATGCCCCTGGGATTCTTCTGGTTTTTCCTATTCTTATGAAGATAGTTCCCAAGGGATACAAACACACACACTTTCTCAGAAAACAATGCTACTTGTGCTCTCAAAATTGGGTAGTCAACAGACAGAATCCTGCCTGGAGAAACTTAAGAAAAAGCATGGATGAATCTTGTTCAACAAGCACATACGCACCACTTCCGGTATGGCAGGCGGTGAAGTCCGACAATGAACTTGTACAATACTTAGAACCCCCTCCTCCTCCTCACCTCCATTTCACAGAGAAAGTGAGTAGCCAGGTGAAGGCATCGGTGCTAGTCCAAGTTGGGACCAGGATTTGAGCACGTGCACCGGCTCCAGGGTCTGTGTTCTAGTCCCTGCGCTGTGCTGGACCTCAACAGAGACAAAGGCTCACAAAGCCTTGTGCAGGGAGCTCCGCAAGGCTGCTACTTGGGGGACAGGAAATACCCCCAAAACACCCCGTGTCAGCCTAATATCAGCTCCTGGAGGCCATCAACTTTCCTAGTCCAGAGGAATGGGAAAGGGAAAGGTCTATGAGTTCCGATAAATCTGCTTTTAAATCTCCCATTTTCCTAGTGAAAATTATTTAATGGTGGGGAGGGGACTGTTTTCCTATCTATAAAGTGTTGTTCATGGGACCTTCCCCAGGATTTGGTGAAGATTAGCAACAAAGTACAAGCTCCCCCTGAGCAGAGTGTCCTGAAAGCATCCTAATTAGTAAGAGTGACCTTGACTGTTTCCTTGTTATGTGGAGAGAGCTTTAGGCTTTCAGACCGTCATTATGGGCCTCCTAGAGGCAGTTAGTACATATATTATGGTGGACTGGCTAAAGGAAGCTCTGTCCACGTACCGGTTTGCCTTCTAGATTTAGTAACCCTCACACAATGGAAAGCAATTTTAGGAAGTGCTTGGCTTAATTAGCTTGTGTCCAGAAACGCTCTCCAGGGCCCTGCACACACACTCGTCTTCATGATCATCCACCTGTTTCCGGAAGGCTTGCTTTTCCAGAAGTCCAAGCCCAGCTCTCGGTGTATAACCAAGTGAGATTCTTACTCAGTAGTCTACCTCTCACTCCAGCTCCTCAGGAAGGGGCTACAAGTCAACATCCTCTTCTACCGATGCAGCAGGTCTCTGGAGGGTTGTCAACCTGTTTAGCTGCCATGGTCCTGGGCTACCTTGAGTAGGCAAATTGGAGCAAGTGCTCTGAAAGCTGAGATCTAAATGTCCACCGTGGGCTATGGTGGCATCTAAGGTACTTACTAAACATCAACAATGACAACAGACTAAGACGATTACATGTGAGTCTGAGTGGGATTTCTGGTCTAGAACATTTTCTTTATTCTACTGGTCCCGAAATCAAGAATTCCCTTCAGGAAGTGCATCACAGGATCCACACGGGGAGGAAGGAAGTCGCATCAGAATACAATCCAGCAGGCACTGGCATGGAGGCCTTGGGGACGCGCTGCAGATTTAAGGCCATGCTGTTTTTTTTCCAGTCGTTTTTCCAGAGGTTAACAATGAATAAAGACAGATACAATTTTTCCCCACTCCACGGCCTCCCTGTTCCTGGTGACCACAGCATTTTAGTGGTGAGCATCATTAAAAATACCAGTGAGGGGAAGGTGGTCCCTGCTCTTGGGAGCAAATGAGAAAAGGCAGGGATTATTCTGCACACTCAACTGCTCCAAACACACCCTAAAGAGTGTCCCCAGCCTGGACTGCGTCATCACTCTGCTCCAGTACAAATTGCGATGGCCAATAAGGAACTCTTCACCCTCTGAAAGCTAAGGTAAGACAGATGACAATGACGGAAGGGAAGAACACCCTGAGTGCCTTATTGATCGACCTGCCAGCCCATGAATGGTGGGTAATAAAAATTTATTGAAAATTAGAAAAAAAGTCGCTTATTCTAATTCTTCTGAAAGGGGTTACTAACGTGGCATGTGAATAATCCCCCCCCTCCTTAGGACAAAAATCCCAACCTCCCGCTAGCCAACCCTCCAAACGGCACAGATTTAAAAATCTTGCAATTTTATTTGCATATAAAGGCCGCTAGATATAGAATATCACAATAAATTTAAAGAAACAACTGCTTTCCTAAATGTCATTAACAAGGTAACATAAAATAGAATAAAGCTCAACAGCATTTACAATGGGAAAACCGAAATGACTATTAGCGACAATATTTTGTGCTAGCGAAGATTGCATCGACACAGTGCAAAATGGGAGAGGACACAGGAAGGAAGAAGACAATTCGGGGTATTTAAATAGAAAGGACCACTAAGCCTTATTTTAGTTAGCTTCCATTGCATCCATTTAAGTCTATACATCGCCTGCAACTGTACCTCAAGTTAACTTGATTAACCTTGATTTAACTCAAGCTCTTTAAGACCTCGAGTTCTGAAAATGCGTCAGTTCTTCTGGACATCTGAAGAGCTGCCATGCTGTCCTGCCATGCTGTCCCGCTGCAGTTGTACTGTCCTTGGCAATAGTAAACTCCTACCTTAGTCGTCATACACAAAAAATACTTATACATATAAATCCATATTGAAAAGGAGTCTGCACACTCATTTTTTTTTAACCGTATGAAATATCTGCTCTTAACAGATTCCACTTCTGTATTTTTAAAGCTAAAATAATTTAAAGAGAAACAAACAACGAGACCTTGTATAACCACGATAGGAATCTCACTAGCAAGGCCATCCTTTAAAGGAAAATTTCTTCCCTTGACACAGCTTTCTTTATAGTGAGAGTGTAAAAGAGAGTCTTTTCCACGTCTACTTCTGTCGAGTGGATTGCTATGAATCAGGGCCATGTCTGCAAAAAGAAAAAGCATCACCAAGAAAACAACAACAACAAAACATTAAAAATTAAAATATTTCAAACAATACTCTTTAAACAGTTGTGCAAATCTGGGTTGGTTTTTAAAACATTGCCTACCTGTTTCTTATATATTTTTTTCTTCCAGCTTAAAGCATATTTAAAATAAGACTTTTTATCACTTTTTAAAAGAAAGCTTGGCTGTCCTTTGGCAAACATTAACAATTTACAATGGCATGGCCTTTGAGAAACCAGAAGTCATTTTACAAATTCACAATGCTCCTTTGATTTCAAATGGATGCCCCATTCAAAAAAAAATAAAATAAAAATAAGAAGCACAACCTCTAGCATCGTTTGTGTTCCAACAATTTACAAAAAGAACTCACAGGATTTGGAAATAAGTAAGAGAATGTAAGTTTATAATTAGAAAAATGGCAGTTTATAGACCTTCCCTCACATTCCAATAGAGCGTTAGAGCTTCAGGAGCCCTGTGGATTTGGAAGGTCAAATATAATTGGAGGGTTGGTCGGTTGAAAGCTGACTGTACATGTTGAGGCATTGATGTACGTTGTGTAACCGTCGGTCATGATGCCATAACCTGTAGGGAGAGAATGTCACATTTACTGTAATATACACCATCGCTGGTGATGGAATATGTAGGGCTGTCATGCAAGGAAGACAAAACAAAACAAAAACACAGTTGTCAGTGGGCCCCGAGATGAAATTCAGTTGACCCTGTCTCAATGTGATGACTTTCAGAAGCTACTATCCAATTTTATTTTGCTTTCTTTAAAAGAGAACATCCTCTCCTTCAACAAAGAGTGACTTTTCCCCCCTAATGTAAACACCAAACTTGTCAAGGAAAGGCTGTGTGATTTTGTTACTGATGAGAATAAGGAAAACATTCTTCTCCCTTTTTAAAACAGGATTTTCATTTCAAAGCCCTGTATGTATACTGTTGAGTTCCAGGGAATCAAATGATTAAGATAAGAATTGTTCCGCAGGGGCAAACACAGCTAAATTTCCAAAAGGGCTTCGGGACAGGTGAGGAAGGAAAGGGAGCGGACGGATAATGGATGTTCAGCTTATTTATCTCGGAAATAATCTCTAGATTGCCTTCATGAAAGTTAACTGTAAGTGATTTAATCTTACCCGAATTGAGTGACTTTAATGCAAATGTCCATGTGCAGAAACATTATTATAGGACACCGTTTGCTAAGTAGACCTGGACATTAGATCAAACAAAAAGACTTCCCATATATGACATGAACCTCTCACGACTTCCTGGAAGAAAGCTAAAAAAGCCACCCTAGGTCTTCGGCCATATATGTTCCTTTTATAATTTTTAATGTGTTGAAATTTCCTTGGATACCTGATAGGTGATTTACAGCATCTGCAACTAAGTTCATAATTCTATTTTGACACCAGGCTCTTATGGTGTATAAAAATATAGCCATGAAAAAATAAAATTACCTAGGATGCATAGAAATAACTGCCAGGGCTCCCTCCTCCCCCCATTTGCTAAAATTTCTCTAAGCAAGCCTGTGGAGAGCTTAATGAGGGTCAATAGAAAAATCTCTTAAGAAAAGAGGCATTTAAATTCTGCACTTTTTAGTTCAAGGGTCATAAAGTCTTGTTATCTCTCTCTATCAAGAGGTTGGTATCTGCCCTTTCCCTGCCCTCTTCGGCTGTCTTAAGTGAATAAAAGTGAGACAAGTTTATTTGAATCTGATCTCCTCCCTTTTAAGTACGTTTATTATTTTGGGGCTTCAGTGGAATTCCCCGATTGTCTGGCTAGTTTAAATCTAATTAATGATTTTGTAAAAAGATGAAATGCAAACCCGTAGGCATGCTGCAGGAAATCTGACCTGTTTTCAAGATAATGGTCCCCCAGAAATGCTGTTTGGAGATGAGGGCGCATCTCTCTGGTCTCCCCTTTGCACAACCTCCCTGCCCCCATATTGTACCTTTGAGAAGTGCCCTCCTTTGCAGGGAGCACAGCTCAAGGTAAGGCAGGCTGACATCCTCTCTCTGGGAGCTGCACCACGCTTTCCATCCGCTGGGCTGGTCCCTGCTCTTGGGGCAAGCTGAATTTTCTCTGGCCTCAGTAGGGTGATTTTCAATATGCTCTTTATTAGCTGCCCAACCGGGAAGCCATTGGATTTGTGGGCTTTGAAAAGCAAACTTTGTTTTTTTTTGCTTCGTCAGCCCCCTCGTCTTAAATACCTCAACTTGACTGCAGAATCATAAATAACTCTAGAGAGCAGCCGCGGGTAGGAGCTGGGGGGAATCTAGAGGCTGCCCAGGGAAACAGCACTGTATGTAAGCATGTGTCACTGGGAGTCTGGCAGGGTCAGACGTCCTAAGGCCTGCTGAAAGAGGGCTTTGTGTCTGCCCCAAAGCCCAGTTAGCCCTAGCTTCAAAAAAGGCAGGGCAGACAAAACCCAGAGCACTTAAGGTTCCTGGGAGGCTTTCAGGTTCCGTGAACTTGACTCAGCTTACCTTAAAAGGCAGCGAATGGTAACTGGACCAGTTCCCATTTAGAGGAGATTTAATTATTCTATTTAAACTCAGTGTGAGCTAATCGCTCAGATGATTTCTGAGAAGTCTGAAATAGTTTTCTGAGGTCAGTAAGAAAACATCTACCTGCAAATGTGTGGGTTCCTGCCACTTCTATTATGTATCTTTCAATGCATGTCTAAAGCTATTTTTCAGAAACGGCCCTGTCTTTCGGGGTCTGTGAGGGCATTCCGTGTGAAATACAATATTTATAGGGGGGAAGGGACTCTAGAAGCTTGAAATAGCTTTTCCTATCCAAGCCATTTCTTCAAATTTTCTTACGGAGAGGTCCTCGAAAAACCTCAGGGGTGATCTACCACAAGGGTTAGCCAACATTCCTCATTAGAGCCCTAAGATTCTGGAAGCTGCCAGCGGGGACTGCTGGGTTTGAGGTAAGGTGGGTTAGTGGGGTTCGTACTCTTTACTCTGCTTGCAAGAGAAAGCAGTTCCACATAACATATTTATCAGCTTTATCGGCAGATGTTTCTTTCTTTTTTTTTTTTTTGAGACAGAGCCTCAAGCTGTCACCCCGGATAGAGTGCTGTGGCATCACAGCTCACAGCAACCTCCAATTCCTGGGCTCAAGTGAGTCTCTTGCATCCGCCTCCCAAGTAGCTGGGACTACAGGCGCCTGCCACAACGCCCAGCCATTTTTTGGTTGTAGTTGTCATTGTTGTTTGGCGGGCCCCCGGGCTGGATTCGAACCTGCCAGCTCAGGTGTATGTGGGTGGTGCCTTAGCCCGTTGAGCCACAGGCGCCGAGCC